>CBVK0100799672.1:0-10685 GCA_900067695.1 Picea abies
AAAAAACTTCTCTCATCCTTTACACAATACAAAGAACTTCTTTCACCAAATCTTCCAACATTCACCCATAAAAAGATAAAAACATCCTTTTTACTGAAATTTTCCAACCATTCGAAAATATCTTCCAACCATTCAAAAAATATGTAAAAAAAATTATTTTTAGTGAAATTTACCAGCTTATACCTTCCCCTTCACGGCGTCTTAAAAAATTGAATGCCTGGACTCCAATAGCCCCAAGAGTCAACTACTTGCCCTCGGACATAGAGTAACAAATAATATGGTCGACTAAACGTCCTTCACGTTTAGAGCAGAGAGGAGCTCTCAACACTCTTTTGGCTCTTACGACCCTAACAACTCTTAGACTTTACTGCTCTTTAACACATGTCAGCACACCTTACAGTGCTCACGATTCTGAGGCCTCTCCGCCTCACACGGCCCTCTTTGCTCTGATACCAAATCAGAGAACTCACACACAAAGAGACACAAAGAACATGCAAAACAGCTTGTCTATTACATTAGAGGCATGATTATTTATACAATGGTGAGATGAGCTCCACCGTTGATTAGTTTCAAGATCAATGACTGAAATTGCTTCTTTTAGACGTTTCTTTTAAAAATTTACGGAAGTCGGTGCATTTATTGCAAGCTTATCTCTATCAACTACTGAACTAGTTATTTAATTAATTTCTAACACTTAATGACATTGTATGATCTTAATGGTAAATTATATCAACTTTTTTATTCCACAAATTTTATTGTCATGGAATTCAATTCAATTCAAAATTTTATTGTCATGGAATTCAATTCAATTTATTTTTTTATTGTCATGGAATTCAATTCAAAATTTAGTTTGTTGCAAATTATTTTGATGGCTACCCTTCGACCGTAGACATATCGTATATTTGAAATTATTAGCCAAGAAAATGACAATTCACCAGCTCTGAAGGGTCACATTAATGAAATTGAGAGATATATAGGTAAGCATAAACATCTTACGAAAATACTGAGGCATGAGTTTTGCATTGATAAACGTACTGTGGAAATATGGCCCATGAAATCTCTGCCATTTGAGGAAAATCTCCTCTTGTGGAAATATGGCCCATGAAATCTCTGCCATTTGAGGAAAATCTCCTCTTTTGTCTGTACGAGTCGCCGAAGAAAAATATAGCAGGCACTTTCTGAACCTCTGTAATCAGGTTTAACTTCCTTGCAGGAAACGACAATATCATTAACGCAGATGCCGAAAATAAAGATCCAGTTTGTCTAAATCACTTTCATATTACTCTTCACATGAAACTTTTGAACTCTTTTCATTTTACGGTTAAATTTTTAACTGTGCTTTATTTTGTATAATGTGAAAAATTGGCATTTTTATGGACTATTTATCAGTTGAAGGTGGCTTCATTGACTAAAAACTTACCAGGTGATTTGCTCACGAAGACAGTGAAACTGCCAAACAATTCAAAGTTTATCAATGACATCTAGTAAAAAGAACTCGTAAAAATTCGACTGTAAGTAGAAATTTTCAAGTATTCCTCTTTTTGTGATTAGTAAATTTAACCTCCACATCGCCTTACCCTTCTCTCCTATAAGCCATTATTTCGCCTTCATCTTACACGGGCATTATTTCTTCATCTTATCTTGTCAGCTTGTGTCTCATTCAAAGCCCTTGCAATTCTTTCCCTTGATAAATTAAAAAAATATTGTCTCTTCTTCATCTTATCCTCTGTTGTCTTATTCAAAACCCGCCCTTTGCAAATAAGGAAACTTGAAAATTCAGTGCGCTGAATAAAAAAATATTGAAATGTAATAGGGTAGATGAGAAAATTAAAAACTGACTACTTTATTTACAACGATGCAAACTTCCCTATCATTATCCGGTTCGCTGCCTTATCTCTTTTAAGAAAATGTCAATTTTTTCAAAAATGTAATTTTTTAAGTTTTTGCCTTTCAAAACTACCTATCGAATGAGTTAAGTGAAAATACGTTCTGTGAGACATCAAATTCCAGGTCTTTAAATGATTTGATTCTGTTAAAGTCAGAGTGTAAAGCCTTACAAAAATTTTACCTTACATAATGGTCGTGTCAAGAAGCGAGTAATATACAGTCTACTGTACAGCATTGAAGACTATGGTACACAGTATATACATCCTCACATATATTCCATATATATCAGAATGATTCAACTATATATATATATATATATATATATATATTACTTATTACAATTTTCAATGTTATTAGTATATTATCTATTATAATTTTCAATGTTATTAGTACTTGTCAAAGTAAGACTATAGCAATGATTTTGTTATTGATTTGATATTAATTTTTATTGATTTAAATTTTTTTCTTAAAAAACTTAATATTTTACATAAGAAAAACAATTTTTTACTTTTTAATCTATAAAATAATTTATATTTTTAAATTGTTATTGGTTGAAAAGTTTAAATATTATTATGACCTTCAGGTCTTTCAAAAATTTAAATTGGCAAGTCCTATTTTATACAAAATTATATATTAAACATCAATTTATTTTATTTTTTATAAATATTAAAAAATATTTATTTAACATTTGGTTATTCAATTTGAAACGTTATTGTAGAGTCGATGTTGACGCGATAAATTAACAATTTTGATTATAACAAATTTTCAAGCGAATTGCATGCCATTCCAAAGGGTACCAAATTTATGCGATTATTTTCACCCTTTAAAATATGTCATAAGCGTTTAATGGAATTTTATATCATTAATGTATATTTTTGTAGAAAATGTGAAATTTTTGAGAATTTTTTATTGGGTTGATTATATTTATAATAACATACTTGTTTAAAGTTTGCAGTCACATAAGTAACTTTGATTAAATTTATAGTAACATACATGTTGATTAATTTTTTTTTAATGTATGTTAAATAAATTTTAAAATGGGATTATGAAAAAATTTAAATAATTTGTTTAATATTATTAAAATTTTATGAACTTTTAAAATAAATTAATTAATTGTTTTTTAAAATAATATCAGTTATTATTATTATCATTATTATTTTAAAAAGGTGTTATACATGTTTTTTTAAAATTATTTTTTGATTTGATTTGATTTATTGAAATTTTTAATCTTTTAAAATAAATTTAATTGTCTTTATAAAATATAATAATTATGATTATTATCATCATATTATTTATATACAACAATCATCATTATTATCATCCTATTATTAGTCCTTGTCAAAGCTAGATTATAGTAATGAGTTTGGGATTGATTTGACATTAATTGCTATTGATTTGACATAAATTTCTACTAACTTAAAAAATTTCCATGGGAAACCTAATGTTATACATAAGAAATACAAATTTTAATTTTTAATCTATAAAATAGCTTATATTTTTAAACTGTTATTGATTGAAAAATTTAAGGTGTTATTGTGGCCTTCACGTTATTCAAAAATTTAAATTGGCAACTCGTGTATCTTATGCAAAGTTATACATTAAAAATTGATTTATTTTATTTTTTATAAATATTCAAAAATATTTATTTGACATTAGTGATTTATTTTATTTTTTATAAATATTCAAAAATATTTATTTGACATTAGTATATGTCCATTGAAGGGGCTTACGTCTATAATGGCCGACTCAGTGGAAATATCCCGCAATGGAGGAAGCATAAGTGACTAATGTTCTTGCTGAAAATTATAACACACAGTGAGTGAGAAAATTAATCTATTTTGCTCATATTTTCAAAAGAACAAAGTAACAGTGAGTGAGAATTAATTTGGTTTGCTCATCTTTTCAAAAAAATAAAAGAACCATCTTTAATTTAATTCGTGTAATTAAATATATTGGAAAAATTTAATTAAACAAAAAAATAAAAACTTTATTGGCTTAATTATATAATGTAAAAAAACTGAAATAAAATTAATCTTAACTAAATATGTTAATTAAAGTTACTTAAAAAACTATTTAATCTTTGAAAAAGTTTTAACTAAAAATCCATTTAATCTTTGAAAAAGATTTAACTAAAACACCATTTAATCTTTGAAAAAGTTTTAACTAATTAATTATGTCAGGTATAAAATTTAAATGAAAGTGAATGCCTTTGCAGCCTCTACTATCTCATTTTTTGTTGGGTTCTCTTTTGCAGCCTCTACTATCTCATTTTTTGTTGGGTTCTCTTTACCATAGGCAATGTTGTCTTTGATACTGCCTGCAAATAGAATTGGCTCCTGCCCTACATGGGCTATGGGCTATGTGTTGTCTCAGAGGCCTCAAATTAAAGCTCTTGATGTTTTGCCCATCCATCAATGAGTAGAATCTAATGAGTAGAACCCTTTCAGCTGATCATAGAATCTCTTTATTAATCCAATGATGGTGGAATAACCACACTCGCTTCTGACTCCTTCATTTTCAAATTTCGATCTTACCTGGTAGAGACTACGCTACCATGCAACTCTTGTTTAGCAAGTTATATATTATTTAGCGGTGTCAAAAAAGAAAAACCAAACTGTACAGCGTTTCTGGTGTGAAAAAGGATTGCTTAGCCGTGTCAAGAAATAACCCAATTGTACAACATTTCTGGTGTGTAAAAGGAAGTAGATGGAAATCACAATAATGGCGAAAGTAGGATGAAATTGGACACCGCATCACATATATGCGAAGGAATAGTCTATCCAAAATTCACATGTGTCAAGAAATAACCCAATTGTACAACATTTCTGGTGTGAAAAAGGAAGTAGATGGAAATCACAATAATGGCGGAAGTCAGAGAGGATGAAATTGGACACCGCATCACATATATGCGAAGGAATAGTCTATCCGAAATTCCCATGTGTCGTTTAGCCACGTCCAAGACTGACTGTACTTGTGAGATTTGATGAGCATCTAGGATGGTGATTTGATGAGCATCTAGGATGGAATGGGTTAACTGGGGAGCAATCTTTTTTCTAGAATTACTTTTTCGGTAGGTTTTTTGGGGTGTGTTTTTAAATTTTCAATCAATCTAGAAGTCTGATCGATTTTTTGAGCATTTGGGTTGGTTTAAAATGGGGCAAAACCCTTGGGTATGATTATGAAATGCATGAAACTTTGATCCATGCAAATCTGAAGCTACCTATGAAAATCTGTTCTTAATCAGGCCATTTTTTTTCGCTTAAAATGATGAAAGATTACTCCCATGTACAACCTATTTTACATAGCCAGAACTATTTAATTCTGAACACCTCATATTAACAATTTAATTTTCTACACCTAGCACCATATTAACTATTTTACATAATGAACTTACTGCTCAGAATTAATGTTATTAAAAGTAATATATACATTGTTGGATATATCCTGACATATATATTAAAGTGATCGAATGATATATATATCAACTGCCCAGGAGGTGGTATATACATTGTTGAATATATCCCCACATATAAACATTACATGCTCTTCATTACGTTGATTGTTACTCACCTTGAACTGGGTGCCTTGATTATTGATCATATGGTTCTTTCAGACATGGAAGTTCAAATTGATTGCGGAAAGTGCCTGTTGTTTTTTCTTTGGCTACACGTATGGTGATATGGGAAATAATAATTATATGCCCAGAGAGAGCAGAGGCTATTTCCTCTCTATGACGATTTCATGGACCATAATGCCACAGGATATTAATCAAATGGAAAACTAATGCCTCACTGTGGGTAAGATGTTTGTGCTTACTTATACGTCTGTAGTCGAAGGGTTGGATATCAAAGAGCTGCCACCACTAATATTGTGCTAGTTATGTTATCTAAGACAGATCCTGCAGAAGCAAAGCTGACGCCTGAAATTAAGTGAGAGTCCTGAATCTTAGGGTCCAGATATGGCGCAGCAGATCTTTGTGAGCCAACCCTTCGACTGCGAAAATATCGTAAATTTGAGAATATTGGCCGAGTTGTTAAGGATTTCGTTAATAAAATTGAGAGTTATAAGAAAGCGTAAACATCTTACAGAAATATTCAGGCATAGTGTTGATAAACGTCCTGTGGGAATATGGCCTATGAAATCTCGGCTAATATTAAGCGCACTGCTACGGGTCTCTGCCGTATGGAGGAAACTCACCTCTGCTCTCTGTACGCATTAAGCATTAATTCCGTATAACCGTACGAGTCGCAGAAGAAAAAAAACTGCTCGCACTTTTACGTGATGCTTTTTTAATTAGAATTATTAGTTATCTCCCCTGTTTTTTCATCTCTATGCCCAGTCTTGAAAATTAACAACACTAGCCATGTTTATCGTAGATACAAGCAAGTTAATATTAGCAATTTCATCTGATTCAGAGAAATGAACAACACTAGCCATGTTTATTGTAAATACAAGGAAGTTAATATTAGCAATTTCATCTGATTTAGAGACTATAAGACTATAGACTAGGAAGAAAATAATTTCTAGCCATAAGGTTAGGGTTTTTAATTCATAGGGAGCAAATAGGGATGCTTATCAATATAATTAATAATTTTAATTAAAAAATTAAAGAATTTTTAATTAAAAGAGTGATTAATTTATTGTCTAATTATTTTAGGTTTTGATTTTTAGTAGAAATCTGACCACATAAATTTACACAAAATCACAATTTCTTGTTATTTAAATTGTATTTCTGAATCTAAAAACAGATTCAATCTGCTGAAAAACTCTTAAAGCATTAAGATTATACAGAACTAACCACTCAAATCTCTCATCAAATTGCTAACAAAATTAAACAAAAATTATCATAAAAAAACAACAACTTAAAACCGTTAATCTACAACAAAACAAACCACTATGTTTCAGTACTACTTTTCAGTACTGCCATGTGGTTATGTATGATTTCTTTTGATGACCTACATGCCTAGCTGTACAAATTGACACTGAAATTACTTTTACAAATGCTTAGATTGTGTTTTACACGCATATAGAGTTAATTTTAACGTTTATGGATTACACTACAACAACCATGTATACACCTCCAAAAGCCATCCCATTATTAAATTCCACCTCCCTTTCCTTTTTCCACGTTTTCCTCGCAGACCACTCCCTGACAGATGATTCCTCCACATTATTTCACTACATATTATGTAGGCTTCACCACTCCCTGACATATGATTCCTCCATGTTATTTCACTACATATTATGTAGGCTTCAGTCGATGATCACTGGATATCAAATTTGTTGGATCGTTGCAAATCAAATTCGCTGGATCGTTGAATCACTGGACTGCTAGATCGCTGAATGCTTGGATCGTTGCATCCGTAGACCGCTGAATGCCTGCATCGCTACATCCGTGGACGGCTGAATGCCTAGATTGCAGGATCATTAGTTGGATCGTTGGATATGCAAGTAAAAAATTATAGTGTAATTATAATTTGTAAGTCAAAATATATAGCTCTCATAACCAGTATCTGTTGGTATTTATTGCAATGATTACAATAATAGATGCAAATAATATGACAATAAAGACTAATAAATAATTCACATAACATACTAGATTCCCTGAGTGAGTGTCAAGGAAATATCCACCAAAGTATTAGTATCTGTATTATAAGATAGACTTACAATTAGTCTTCTCCACCCTTTATATATATATATATATATATCTTGGAACCTTTACATAGTTACATAGTTCACAAATTTGCATCATTAAATATTAATTTAAGTAAATTTCAGTTTCACATTTTTTTTAATTGATTGTTGTCACATTTTAATAATTTTCACTTTGATAACAATTTATTTGATACCTTGTTCAAGCCCATTCATCACCTCTTTTGCAAGTCAAAAGAAGTCAAGTACCACTAACAATACTGGTTTCGTGAATATGTCTGCACAATTTGCTCCAATATGGAACACTCCACCTCCATGAGAAACCAATCTTACAAAATGATGCATTGTCTCATTTTGATAAGTTGATCAGTTAGTAAAATGTATGTCTGCACAATTTGCTCCAATATGGAACACTCCACCTCCATGAGAAACCAATCTTACAAAATGATGCATTGTCTCATTTTGATAAGTTGATCAGTTAGTAAAATGCACAATGCTTAGACCACCACAAAATGTCTTTTCATATACTTGTCCAAACTTACACAATAGATCCTTGCATTCTTGTGAAACATAACCTGAGGTAGGTCTCCTTTTGTCCAAATATTTTGAATCATAACCATAAACTAAATCATTGCAACCACTATACCTACTAGTACCTCTAAAATACCAAAGCATCCATTTCACTGTTTTACCTGGATTTTCCATGTATTCACTAACAACACCAAGTGCATGTGAAATATCTTACAATTTCATTGCATACATCAGACTTAAATATGATACACGAAACATATAACCCTTTTGTTTTTCATTACTAGGACATAAATATGAAGAAAGATTACAATGGAAACCCAAAGGGACATTTACCGGTTTCACATTATTCATACTTGAGTATGTTTTCCACATACTTCTGTTATGATAACCAAAGTTTACCATCTTTCCTGTCTCCTTAAATCTCCATGCCCAAGATTTTTTTCGCTGCTCCTTGATCCTAGTGATCTCAAACCTGCTTGTGCTTACTACAATTATAACATATAACACCAATATAATGAACATACCATAAACACAATGATTATACTCACTTATTGTAAACATTTGGCTCACCATGAAAGAATCAAACATTTTATACCATTCCTTGCTCTAGCTTTAGGCCATACAATGAATTATTGAGTTTGCAAATAAATATTATGTTACGATCATGAACTAACCTATCCTGGTTGTTCCAAATACATCTCCTTATCCAAAAAATCCATGTAAACCAATTTTAACATATAACAGAACTAACTCAAGATCAAGTAACACAACTAGTAATAACATGACATGAATAGATGGAAAACTTAACAAATGATGAGAAAATTTCAAGGAAATCAATATCTTCCAAATACCATTGTGCTATTGGTCATGCTTTGTACCTTTCATATTTTACTATGTATGTTTTATGAGAGGATATTCATCAAACAATGCATCTTTGTTAATGAAGATTTTGTGGGCAATAGGATCCCACAATTTATATTCCTTAACACCATCATCATAACCAACAAAGATATACCTATTTAAGATGGGTCCTAATTAGAACGTTGTTAAGATCATAAGCATCATAACTAAAAATTTCACATTTGAGTAATCACCAGAGGACATGTTCATACCTCTTCCAGAATATTTTAGTCTTTTGCAGTTGATGGAGAGCAATTTACTAGATAACACAGTTGTTTTTTCCCACAACTCTCGCTGCAACTTCGCATTATTGAACATGCCCCTTCGATCCTAACTTCCTTGCAATAATTTCCAAGTCCCAAGGATTTGAAACTGCCTTCAACATCTATTATCAAATATTGAATTTCCAATACTCCTTTCACCACAAATCTCTAAACACATCAACCTTTTATAGAGAAATATAGACCCACCTTTCTAACATGGATCCTTTATGCTCCATCTCGAAAAATTGCATTCAAAATCTTGACCAAATCTGGCAAAGCCGACATATTTGAACCTTTTGTGCTCACCTCTAGATACCTTATGATGGAGTCTCAATGCTCCACCTTGACATGAATATTCCCTTGAAACAGTTTGACCAAGTAATCCTTCACCACTCACCTCCAAGGTCATTTACAATGTAGTTCACCAAACCTTTGAATATGATTCATTTCATGCAATCCATGGGCTCTAAAAAATACTAGCTACAAAAAAACTATGTGCCCCAAAACACGGCTCTTGACCTAACTTACCCTCCTTTTCCCATGACCACAACGAACCAAAATTTCCTCAAAGTTAGAGTAGGAATACCCCATGCTCCCTCTTATCACCTAGGTCTATGTCTAGACATTACCAATGCAATTTTAAATTTGGGGTAAGCATGTCTAACCAAGTCTTCTAGTAGTATGTTTATTTGCATTAAAATAAATAATTCTACAACTCCAATGTAAATATTTTTTTCCTTTATGGTGACTCGACCATCACTAAAACATTTTAAGTTTCCACATAACTTATTATTACCATTAAAGTTTTCAACCTAGAATTTAATATAAATGCCATCTTTATCATCAATTCTCAACACAAAAAATCCTTCCAAAAATGACGCAGATCTCCGACCCTCTAGTTGAGATCCACATAGGATCGTTCTAAATTTTCCTCAAGACGAAGCGGCTCCCTCGGATCCCTACTGGAACCTCACGAATCTGATCCACAGGTCCTTCATGAAAACCCGCCCTACGCAACTTAACACTAGGCGCGAGTGTTACATCTCTATGCGACCACAATCGGGACTTAGCGCAAGCACCTTTCGAAACTCATGAGTTCATGAGTCGATGACCCTCGACTCCTATTTCTCCAAACCTCCGATACCCGAGATGTGATACGAATATGGCTCCCTCCTCACTAGCGCCTGATACATATAATCGTAGGCTAGGCTAAACACTAGCACTACTCGCATCTCGTGACTTCGTAAGTTGGAGTGTTGAGCCCTCACGCTCCTCCTTTGTGAATCCCCGAGACACGATAAGTCAACAATGGGTTGACTCCTTCCCAGGCGATGTGTGTCTACCACTTGTCACCTACTTCCACATTTTTCTAGGCACTTGTTGCTATGCCACCTGTCAACCACGTGACCCCCACCTATTGAATGTGCTACGTGTTCGTACGAGCCCTCAACG
>CBVK0100799673.1:0-10685 GCA_900067695.1 Picea abies
TTACCAGTTCCTTTTTTGAAATGATTTCTTCAATAACTTGTAGTTGATATCTTAACTGAGATATTATTACAAAGTATGATGTTATGATGTCATCATCATTCATTTTCATGTCACAAAACTCATTCTTCAGACTCATTACTTGTCTAATGTTTCTGACTGAGAAGATATTAGTAAGGACATCGTACATATTCTTAGATGAGTCAAGATGAGATATGTAGGGTATCAAGTGGTATTTTACAGAGTCCACTATGATACTCAGTGCATTGATGCCATTTTCCTTGAACTTCTCCATAATTGCAACGTTCTGAGGTTCCTTCTCTTTTCCTTTTTCAAACTATGGTTCCATGATATTTCCTTTCACGATATCCAACACTTTATTATTGGAAAGGATGAGTTCAATCCTTGTTTTCCATGCTATGAAGTTATAAGCCCCTTTTAACTTGTTTTCTGACTTCATAGAGTAAGTCATGATGCTTTGACTTGGTCAACCTTTGACTTTGACCAAAATCTCAAACTTGATGTCTCAGCTTGCTGAGAGTACCAGGAAGTGTGCTAAGTTAGGGTGCACTAGGCTATCTAGAAATTAGGCCAATCTCTTCAATGAAAGTGCCTCAACAAGAGGGTTAGGGTTTCGTTGCTGCAACAAAAACCTTGACTGCAACTGCAACTATAACTAAGAAAATACTCCCAATCTATCTTCAAGTTGTTATATTGTCTGAAGATAGTGCAGGCTCATAACCTGTTAGAAAAATAGGTGTGATCATTTCACCATAGACAATATAGAAATATTGTCACCCAACCATAGGCCAAGCCCACCCCGACCACCTTAACCTTGAAATAGAGAATAAATTTGGAAGAAAACCCTAGAACCAATAGCCAATCAATGTAGCGTACCTCTTTCCAGAGCTAGCACACAAAGCATAAATTCCAAACCATAACCAAGAGAAAGTTCAACCCTAAAACTGAAAATACAAGTTGAAGTAGTTGCAACTGCAACTACTCTTCAAACTTGTGCACTTACTAAATTTCTGTAGTTGCGAGTTGTGTGTGTCCAAATGAGCTCTAGCATCCTGTATTTGTACTACTCTTTCTTAGTTTTCTATGCTGACTTCTCTTTCTAGAGGCTAGAAACTCAATATTAATTATTTTCTTTAGCCGACTTGTCTTCTAGGGTTATGTCCAATGTCTTCTTGCTTCCCGGAATATTCTAGTCTTGTCAGGGTTACACGTGGAGGTTTAATACCTCCCACAGCTACCATAATATCAACAAACATTACTCCATCGATTCTTTTGGATGATCTGAAAAATATTGTCTAGTGGCATTTTGTTAGAGTGTGAAATTGGGGTTTTCTTGCATCATCTCTTCTAAAGTTTCTCTAGAGGTTCTAAAGATATAAACCCTAATCTAGGGCTGCAACTCACTTCTAGGGTGTTCTTTGGCACATTTCACCCTTCTTTAAGGCAAGGACCTTCATTACTAGGGTACCTAGGGTTTTGTACAATTTGGATCTATATAAAGAAAATTCCTTAAATCTTCATTCCATAAGGAGCCCTTATCCTATTATTGTTGAGTCTATGGGTTCAAAGTGGTTGTTTCCCTATCGAAATTGGACCAACTATCATTCTTGGGTAGATCAAATGACTAGCCTACTTGAGATAGAACTCTCCAATCTCAAGACGGGTGACTCAAACATAGTTGAGGAGTATATTGCAAGGTTTAAAAACCAAACGACGAACATTATTCAAGCAAGAGTAAAAGGAAAATCAGAACGAAAACTTGTAACTTGTAAGTATTTTCAAAATAATCTCTCTCCAGCATTCAAATCTTTTTCCCTTATATTCTCCAACCCCTGGGGACACATCCCTGTGGAACAATGATTTCTTGCTATGCTACAAGACCTAGAAAAGAGGCAACAAGTATACACTCTCACTTGATTTGATTTTCTACAAAAATTATATATGCCTTGTACCTAATTCTATATTTATGAAAGGGCTTAGCAAGATGTCAATCATTACCCACCATAGGTCACACTAGCTTCATTAAGACTATTACCGCATAAAGAAGTAATTTCTTTTGCAAGGCTCTTAAACTATATGTGCAAAATTTTATTTCTTCAACTGAGATTTGGTAGAGGAACAAAACATACCCTATAAGAAATCCAAGACTGTTGCAGGCCTTGCTTGTTCCCAACTCAAAATAGGAATCCATTAACATGGACTTTATTACAGGCTTGCTTCAAGAGGAAGAGGAAAACTATATCCTTGATGTGGTTAATCAACTATGTCCATTTTATTTCCATGGATGCACTCACAAGGCCCCATAATTTGTTGAACTATTCATGCAACAGGTCTATGGGTTGCAAGGATTTCAAAAGAAAATTGTTCATAGCTAAGAACTAGAATTTATCAACAACTTTTGGAAGGACCTACTTAAACTTGTTGCTAACACACTAGTTGTAGGGGCTTGACTTGGTTCCCAATTTGAGCATTGGTGAGGTTCAGTTGTAGTGTATGCATCATATGTTGAAGTCTTTTGTTTGTTGAACATGAAACCTTGATGCTCCTTGGTAACATACTTCCCTTGCTTCTATTGTTGTATGTTTGATTGTGTTTCTTGCCCCTTTTTCATTAAATCCTAACTCTTATAAACCTTCCTTAGATGAGGTGGAATATATTTTGTAGTTTGTTCTTTTCAAGTAGTTTCTTTTTGGAGGACCCTATCTTCATTCTTATTTTGTGGTGTGCATGAGATTGATGCTAATGATACTTTTGGCGGTGTTTCGTCATTATCAGATTCTAAATTGTAGCTTATAGTAATTTAATTTGATGGGTTCAAGACTTCTAATTCCCTTCCATCCACTATTTTAGAGTAGAGTAATGATGGGTCTTCCCATCTATGCCTTAGTCCACATCTGCAACAATTATTTTCCTTCTTGTTTTCCCTTTGTGAGTGGTGATATTTAGTATTGTTCCAACTAGTTGTCTTCTTTGGAGGTTCAAAAGCTACCTCTTGTTGACTAATGAACTTTCTTTCAATCAATTTTTCCATACTTTTAGATTCAACCAAATTATTATGTCTTCATGGCCTTAGCTTGCTACAGACAATGGGTTTTAACCCTGAAATATACATTTTTAGCAGTTGATCATCTATAAGATTGGGAAATCTAGTTGGTAGGAATTCCCATTCATGGGTATATTCCTTAACTGTTCACATTTGGCATAAACAGGTGAACCTGCTAAAAGTGTCATCTTTTTCATCATCGTGAAAGCTCTTAAGAAGATCGTCTGTGAACATTTTGCCAGTTAACTGAGAAACCTCTAGTTTTCTTGGACCACCATGTGAACCAATTGTAAGCATCACCTTCTGAGTATAAGGATGTCATTGATATCTTCTCTAATTTGTTAGCAGGTGGGTTCATAGCAAAAATCCCCTTACTAACCCACATGATATCCTTTTGATCATCTAGTCTGTCATATTTAGGTATCTCGATTTTCATTTTATTTAGATAAACCGTGTTATCTTGATATCTCTGATAACTTGTGTTTGGTGACAATGGGCTTGGTGGTGGCTTTGGTGGACTAAGGGCTGTGCAAATAACACATCTACCCTTTCAATTACTTGGTCAATCCTTTCTCTATGATCATTAAGTATCTTCGACGTTTAATCTTTGTTGTTGTTTCTCATTCTTATTAGGGCTTGCCATCATTTTTTGGAATCTTCTATTAAGCTATCAATTTCATCCTCATCTTCTATTAATTTGTCGATATTGTCCCCTAATTATTTTTGTCCCTTCTCAGCATTACCAAGATGGTGTCTCACGCTGTTTACTGCATCTCTACAATGGCTCACATCTGCTTGTAACTCATCACTGTTAACCATTTTGGGGTTGGTTTTTTCCCTAGCAGAATCCACTTTAATTTTTCTATATATATATATATATATATATATATATATATATATATTAAATTTGGAATTACCTTTTACTAAATTCACTTTAATTTTTATAAAGCCGACTTGAGATATAAAACTTTAAGGTAAAAATTTATGAATGAATTTGAGGGGGCACGACTTTCGCTAAATAGACAAGGTAAAAAGACTTTTATGAATGGACGCAATTTTAAGGAAGGTCATATGTGAAAAGAAAAAAAGCAATTGTAGGTACAAATGGAATCATAAAAAGGAAGGCGGCTGATCTGGAAAGATTTTTCAGCAGAAAAAGTATGGAATTGCAGATACGATGGCAGCGGCATATGGTGTACGGATGGAAGTGGCTGTATGGTGGAAATGCAACTGCACCTGTACAGATTTTGAGTGGTTGCAGCAATTTGTAGGGAATTTCTGACTATGAACAGACAGCAGTGAAGGCAGCTTGATCTGCTGGTAATTATTTGCAGGATTAACCCATGATTGGCCAAGGATTTGGTTCTAATACCAAATGGTATAAGCAGATCCCTGTTTACAATTGAATGATATAAAATTTCTGCGAGTGTACAAAGATATATCGAGTAATAAATGATTGAAATATAAATGATGATTTACTATGAGCGTCATGATGATATTACTTATATGCATTGACTGGTCACAAGGTAAAGGGGTATGTGACCCTTGACTTCCCATTAACCTAATTACTATATTTATTATAATGATGATGATGATTATATTCCATGTTATTATGTTTATTACATCAACTCCAAGCACCAATTATCACCTTCAAACAGATGGGGGCATGCTCCTCAATACAATTCGGTGGAAAGCATTCTCTTAGCAATCTGGAGCACTACTCATTATAAGAAGATAAGTATTGGGTACAATCATTTATTTTCTCTTGTTTTAATCTGTGCAAATTTCAATTTGAATGGTTCTCTTTCAAAATACAGAGTTTGATATGGTGTATGTATTCTTGATCTACACCCATTAAACTAGAGAGTGAAATTGTGCACAAGGAGACTTGCATTACATTGGGAACCTGTTATTACAA
Organism: Picea abies; assembly: GCA_900067695.1. Classification (NCBI taxonomy): domain Eukaryota; kingdom Viridiplantae; phylum Streptophyta; class Pinopsida; order Pinales; family Pinaceae; genus Picea; species Picea abies. The sequence goes on from CBVK0100799673.1 coordinate 4,980, forward strand.
GTCAGTTAATTTCTTTCAGGTCTGTTCATGATAGAACAACTGCTGACATGTGATGGAATCGAGCCTCCTAACAAGTAGTATCTGAGCAGACTTGGCCGAATTCATTACCATACATTCAAAGAGACCAATCTAAGGATCTTGAAAAATGGTACCAGAGCATCTCAAGTTGCATTTAGGTCTATGATAGAAATTTTTCTAGCAGCACTAGTCTAGGAAACATAAAGAAAAGTGACCACTCCCTAGTCATGACATTAGGCTGCCTGACACAAATGCACTGAAAAGATCCAACATGAAGGAAAGAACACTCATAAAGCCAGTTTAACTTGCAAAATTCAAAAATAATGAGCTCAAGCTTGCCTCCAGTAAATCTTCATGAAGTCGTCCCACCCTTGAAGTCAAGTTGTTTCCTGAGGAAGGCAGGGCCTGTAAATTGCAGCACAAACAGTGTGAAATACATGTGATTTACAGAGTACATTATTCCATGAAGACTTGTCAAGGACACTGGAACATTATAATCTTGGAACCATTAGCACATAAACAACATACAAGAGGAGCTAGTGATAAAACACGTATACAAAATAAGCAAAAAAAGAGGAAAGTCAACAAGTTCCCACTCCTAGTCAGAAACCATTATAAATATTATTTTAGTTTAGAAACAATTAATTAGGCTAAAAGCAAAATAGGGGACAATTAAGCAGGGGGGAATTGATGGATCTATTATTAAAAATGACCCTGGCTTCCTTTTGCATGTTGCCCAGAAGAATCTGTAAACTCATGATTGTAGAGTTAAATTTTTTTAACAAGTATATTTCCACAAGGCAACACACAAAAGAGGTGAACTCAATAGTAAAATCTTAGCTCTTTTCCTTTATGAATTAGTGGCATCAGTATAAAAACAGTTGCATAACTAAAACTTAGATGATAAAACCTGATAATGGCATAATGCTACCATTCTGACAATTTGATCAAACCCACGAATTTAAGTGAAAAGGGCAAGCCCTAAGACGGTAAGGGGTAAGCTTCAGAAGTCACTTAGGGTTCAATTTTAAAAGGTTGAAACTTAATTACTTCCGCTAACGCTTGAGGAGATCCTACATCATGCCTTGGTGGTGGAAACTGACAACTCTTGTCACATCCCATTATTGCCATATGTGTTAAGCATCTTTGCCAATATGGACAGTATTAATCAAACGTGTCTTCACTTATCATGTAACGTGAAATGGTATAGGTGAGAGAGTGGTACACATATTGAGTACATGGGTAGCCTACCTCGGGCCAATCTTGTGTAATTGCTGCAGCATTAATGATTATTAATAATATAAGGCAATTATTATTCTCTCCATCCCTCATCTACAATATGATTTCTATGTGTGCATTTATAAAAGCTTGCAATGGCATCAAAGCTTTGTGATCTGATGCCTGAGAGTGAAGTCCCAAGATTATTTGAAGTTAATAAAGAAGATTTGGTTGGCCTGGAATCTACGCATGAAGGTGGACCCACCATGAGAAACTTATGAAGGAAAGCAATTTAACGGAAGTTAAAATTTACTAAAATTTAACTTGGGAAGTTTAAGACCATTTTCAATTTTTCACAATATTGGAAATCCCATCAGTGTCTAAGGCAAGGGCATTGAATTCCCACAAGGGAAAACACCAGTAAAGGGCAACGTGGAGGAGATGCCATAAGTAGCAAAGGGAAACACGGAATAGATGCCATACAAAAGCAAATGGCAGAGTGGAGGAAATGTCATATAGCAGTGAAGGGCATACAAAAGGTTATTCTTGATATAGCATTAGAAGACAAGATGCCCGACATGCTAGTAGGAGTGTTTGAATTCCCAGAAAATGTCCATGAAGCAAGACACACCAAACTAGGGCACACAAATGTAGTTTGCAAATACTGTGACTGTAATGTGAGTTGAACAAAGAAGTTGCGAATGAAGTTCCACCAAGGGAAATGTGAAAGTGAGTGACACATCCACATGTGCAAATATTTTTCATTTACTTTTTGTTAAAATTGAACTTAAATATTTCCTAAGGTGAGTGGTTTAACCAAAAGTTATTTTAGGAGAAATGAAAGGTTGATGGTCGGGTTAGACACACTAGGTGTTATGAAGATGAGATATAGTGTGGCAATAGAGTAGAGATATCATGTAATGTGAGTTACACAGAGACTAGATAAGATAAGATAAGATAATTATATTAATGTCCAACAAATGACCACAATTAGGCCAATGGGAATGCTAAGGACAAAAGTATCACTACACCAATCTAGTGGGAGCGCAAGGGCCACTCCTATAAAAGCCAAAAACCAATCGACTCTAGGATCTGATCTCTATAACCAAGAATATAATGTTGTGAAACACAAAAATGATACACGTAATGCAGAGTATCAACATCAAATTCCCTAGAGAGATGCCTTGAAAGAGGCTACAAGGGAAAGGGGAGAGATCTCAATAATCCTGAAACTTGTTGACTAAAAAGGAGGATGTGATGAACCAACCTGGTTCAGATCACACACATCCAAATATTTGGAACAATAAAAAGAAATCCATAAGGACAAATAATATATATATATAATATATGAGTAATGATATGACTATGATACAAATCATTGTTTCTTTATCAATCAACAACTTCTTGCTAGTAAGTTTCTTTAGTGTTTCTTTCTTCATTCACTGGCGTTGCTTTGTTGATTGTTGGATCTATACTTGGAATTTCCATTGTTTGCACCACAACATCCGAAAATGTCCTTACTTCAACTGATTTTGCATCTTCTTGAGTTGTCACATGGACTGGATCTATATTTGTTCCTTTCTTCAAAACTTGGATTTTTACACCTGATGACTTCTTTATTTTCATGGGATCAATCATTGTTTCTTTATCAATCAACAACTTCTTGCTAGTAAGTTTCTTTAGTGTTTCTTTCTTCATTCACTGGCGTTGCTTTGTTGATTGTTGGATCTATACTTGGAATTTCCATTGTTTGCACCACAACATCCGAAAATGTCCTTACTTCAACTGATTTTGCATCTTCTTGAGTTGTCACATGGACTGGATCTATATTTGTTCCTTTCTTCAAAACTTGGATTTTTACACCTGATGACTTCTTTATTTTCATGGGATCAATCATTGTTTCTTTATCAATCAACAACTTCTTGCTAGTAAGTTTCTTTAGTATTTCTTGATGTGACTTATTCTCACTTTCTGACTTTTTAATCTGTGCGATCAAATTCTAACTATGATGCTTAGGGAGAGAAATTTCTTCATCTTTATCTGTAACAACCTTGTCAAATTCTTTTTGCACATTTTGTACTATCTTCTAATTATCTTGAAGGACAATCTTTGAGATATCTTTTAGGTCCTCTGATATTACTAGATATGAATCCAATTTAACATCCTCTAACCTTATTTTTTTCTTTTTATAGGAGAATGTCAAAAACTTCTTCATCTTTAAGATGAAATACCCAATTGTTTCCATCCATTATGTCATTGTCATCAAACAATAAATATCTTGTACTGGTATAATCTCCAATGTTTAGTTGTAGATTGCTTATGTCATATTCTTTTTCATTCCATGAGTTTATCTTTTCAGTTATATTTGACTCAAACAATAAATTAGTTAGCACATTCGACACTAACATAATTACTATTCTTGGTAGGAGCAATAGAAATAGTAATATATTTCCCTGCAAGTGTCCCTTTGATTCTTAGTAGTACTAAGACACTTTTGCGTGAAATTTTTGGAAATCTTCCTTTTTCCTCATTATTGGACTCCATTTGTTTTCATCGAAACCTTGATTATGAAACTTATATACCCCTTCTTCTATTCTCAGTAGGAGCAACAAAAATAGTAATATATTTCCTTACAAGTGTCTCTTTGATTCTAAGTAGTACCGAAACACTTTTTTGTGAAGTTTTTGGAAATCTTCCTTTTTCCTCATTATTGGACTCCAATTGTTTTCGTCGAAACCTTGATTATGAAGCTTATATACCCCTTCTTCTATTCTCAGTAGGAGCAATAGAAATAGTAATATATTTCCTTGCAAGTGTCCCTTTAATTCTAAGTAGTACTAAAACACTTTTTTGTGAAGTTGTTGGAAATCTTCCTTTTTCCTCATTATTGGACTCCATTTGTTTTCCTCATTATTGGACTTCTTCTTCCTCAAGGATTAAATAACACCCCTATAAAAAATTCTTCAATGGCTTCCTTGAAAATAAAAAATTCCTTGATAATCCTTTTTTTCTTTGATACAAGGAACTTTAAATATCCTTTTTCCTTGGTAAAAATATAAAAGTACCTTCAATACCCTTTAATTTTTTGACTTCAGGAAATAACTTGATTCACCTTCTCACTTTATAAATCTTTGTAACGCGTATTGACACCTTACTTTTTGGAGTGTGTCTCAAAACTCTACCTTTTTAGAGGTGCACGTTTGTCGTAAGATGGTGCTTGAGCTTTTGAAAAATATTTTTTGAAGTTATAATCCTTTACTTCTCAACTATACTATTGCTTAGGTAGTGCCTTAACCTCCACTTAAATTTCGTTATGGGAGCCCCTTATGAGACCATACAGTGTGAGCTTAGTCATCGATATTTTGAATAATAAAGAAGGGTGGCTTGATTTGGTGTTATTAGTTTGACCAACAGTTAACTTGGAAAGTTATGACTTTTCTTGCCAAGCGGCTTCGAGGCAATTGGGTTGATAGAATGCTCTTTAGAAAAAAATAATGGCAGTGGCTTCAGAATTTGTTTGCAAGGTAGAAACAATCATTACTTCTCCAACGATGGCGAATGATAATCTTTTGGTAGTGGCCCAATTAAGTTTGTATTTGCGGCTTTAAATCTTAGCGGCTCAAGGATACATAAGCATCTTTTCCAACATTGAATTCTCAAAGAAAGTGGTGGCGCATGGCACCCTTGTTGTTATTGTTGACAAGTGCAAATTTGGGTCAATGTCATCAAACAGGCACCATGATTTATTCAAAGGTGGTAGTGAACCCTACTATCCCCTAATGACTGTGATTTCAACTCCTCGAACCAAGAATCTCATGGTCAATACTACTAATCATTTGATTTTGTTTTATTTTATTATTTTGTTGGCTTTGACACCCATCTCTACTACAGATCTCGATTTTTACGTTCACTTGACAGGTGCAAACACTATGCAGTAAGGAATGATAGGTTTTGTGAGTGCAATGTAATGTTAACGACAAACGTTGATACTTTTCTTGCTAGAATTATCTTTTTACCCTTAGAGTTCTTTTTGTTTCTTCAATTTCCAATGGAATGATTCCTTCTTTCACGGAATTCTGAATGACGAATGGCCAAAGGCTGGTTGTGATCAATCATAAGATGATCAGAGAAACTCTGATACTTTTTTAGGCCAAAAAACCCACAGTTATATTGCCAAAGGCAACGAAATTCCTGACCAAGATCTAGTGGCCAAAGGCTGTAATTAGACTTGTTCTGATACCAAATGTGACAAACCAACCTGGTTCAAATCACACACATCCAAAATATTTGGAACGGTAAAAAGAAATCCATAAGGACAAATAATATATATAGAATAAAATATATGGGTAACGATATGAGTATGATACAAATGATTACAATGAGGGCCGTATATATACCTGTAAATTTTTCAAACCCCAAACCAGTTTCAGTCTCGCTGATTTTTCAGCCAATGTTTAATGCCCAAACCCA
>CBVK0100799674.1:0-10684 GCA_900067695.1 Picea abies
AACTCAAACAATAATACATTTACATTGTCCACATGCCTTAGCATGGTAATTCTTATTTTATGATTAATTACAAGTTGGGGGAAACATGGATATTACAACTTCGCTAACTTATTAGAAGTAAATTCAACCATCATCCATAAACTCTCTCATTATCATTCATTCATTTTATATTTCTAGCATTCATGCTTTACACTACTCATGTCGTGTTCTTCATTACTATTGAAGAACCAATATGGAAATTGATGATGTGAGATAGATGGTTGTAGGAGAGCATACAAGTTGGGAAAGTCAAGAAACATTCAGCCATTGTGTATTTGTTTCTCTTTGGGAGCTTGAGAGCCAAGTGTTATTTTGTAGCCTATTTCCCAGAAATCGTTCGAAATATTGGAATCTTTGTGCCTATGTCGAAGAGCTTTGGAGGGAAGAATATGCTCATGGGGTTCTTGAATATAGAAAGGGAAATCTTCCTTGTGTTGTGTAGGATAATGGAAGAGAGTGTCATGGTTGTTTTTTATGAGATGCCTAGAGTGCTTGGTAACGAGTAGATTAGTTGAGCCATGAGAGAAAATTGGTTGGGTTGAGTGAGCTAGTAGCCTATAGTTGGTTCCTTTGCTTTGATGGCCTCATAGCCTATCTTCAAAATGGTATCTACACTAGATGCTTACATTTTTGTGGAAACTTTCTTTTATGCAGTCAATTCCTTAGACTTTTTTTTGTTAAAAAATAAGTGTTATGTATGATGTGCTTATAAGTCTACAATTTAATGTTACATTTTTTATTATGGTAAATATATATTTGCATGTTGTGTGTGTTTATGAACTATGAAGATGGGTACTTCGTTACCATGAAATCTATTAATCCTATATGTATGAAATCTATTAATCCTATATGTATATTTGATTGCATTTTGATTATTGCAATTTTGCATGCATTTTATATAATTCTAGACCTCCATGGGATACTTTATTTGTTGAGATTATGGAGATATGATATCTAAGGGTTGGAATTTCAATGGCATGTTTAATGGCTCCACATCCATGTCTCATGGTTGTGGGAGTTTGATAGGGACACCATAAGTCATGATTGTGCCCTTGTGCCTTATTGGAAGGACATGGTTGTGGGAATTTGATAGGGACACCACAAATCATGATTATGCCTTTGTGCCTTAGTGGAAGGACATGGTTGTGGGAATTTGATAGGAACACCACAAGTCATGATTGTGCAAGGACATGGTTGTGGGAATTTGATAAGAACACCACAAGTCATAATTGTGCATGTGTGCCTTAGTGGAAGATTGGGGTCATTTTAAGATTGAACTATTAGGACTATGTATTTTTTAAATGATCTTTGTGGGAACCATTTCCTTTTTTCAAAGAACAATTTAATGATTTATGTGAATAACCATTCCTTTTTCTCATTAAAAAAATCAATAATATCAATTTAGAATTTTTGTGATGAGATAAACTTTAAAAAAAATGATTGATTCATAAACCAATTACTTTTTCAAAAATAAAATTAATGATTTATGCGAAGAACCATTCATTTCTCCCCTTAAAAAATAAGTAATTTCAATTTAGAATTTTTATGATGAGATAAATTTTAAAAAGATTGTTGAAAAAACTAATAATAAATTCATAAACGTTTCTCTTTTTATAATTTTCTTATCTAACTAATTTATATACTCACTTAAAATATGAATTTAAATGATATTTATGTCCCCTTGTTGAAAAGAATGTCAGATTATAATTTTGAAAAGAATAATAATAAATTCATAAAAGCTTTTATTTTTATAATTTTCTTATTTAACTAGTTTAAATTATGAATGTAAATGATATTTATGTTTTTTTAAAAGAAAATATATAAATGTATGAAATTCTTTTGTTTGTAAAATAAAAATTCTCTTTATGCAATAATTTAATTATTAAATTATTACAATTTACGAAAAAAATATACATACTATATCCTCTCTAAATTTAAATGAGATTAAATATAAAACTCTCAAATCTAAAATGTTTTTTCCTTTCTTCTTTCAACAATTTCCATATAGTGACCAAGCTATCACGAATCCCAACTATTTCTAATAGCAACCATTTCAAATTCCCAATTGTTTCTAATCACGAGCATTTAAAATTCCCGGTTGTTTCTAATCACGGCAAGGATTTGTTTTCAAGTTTAATCTACAACGAAGGTCATCCACATTTTGTGTCCATCACGATGATTATTATTATTCATATTCATATATGGTTGTTAACTATAAAGTATGTAACAATCATGATAAGAAATGATTAAAAGTAATTGAGCTTATGATACAATTATAAATAAACATGGTCATCCATGGTTAAGAGGGTTAAGATTTTGATTTTAAGTTTTAGTTAGTTAGTTTTTTTTTTTTTTTTTTTTTTTTTTTTTTTTTTTTTTTTTTTTTGCATAATTTAAAAAATAAAGAACAATTTAATCGTCAAATGGATGAGATAATTTAAAATGAAATTATTAAACTTTAAAGAATAATTTAATTGAGCTTATGATGATAGTATGAAGTGAAATTTAATTTTCAATTTAAAATACAAATTGTTCATTAGTCAATATAATGTGAATAAGATTTTGATATTATACATATTTTTTTATATTTTTTTATTTTATTTATAATAACAATGATCTAATTTTAAGGTCACGGCTAAGCCAAACACCAAATTGGTATATGAGACCCCTTTGTTTGTGGGACAATGGACCTCTTCCGTGCAACGATTTGGCTGCTAAAGTCTACGGAGGTATACATATACTACCCCCCTCTGGATTTGAACTTATGACCTCTTAGGAGGAAACACATGTTCTTAATCATTAGGTTCACTCATATTGTATAATAATGTAAATCACTCACAAATGTTATCTTATTTATAATAATGCAAACCACTTATAAATGTTATTTAAATGTGATGGCCTACTTTCAACCAATCAACTAGAATTTTGAAAATTCTTATTTGTCTCTTTAACATATTCTATATAATTACATAATCATTTTATATAATTCAACTATTAAATAAAAATAATCTTCGTACTTATGTGTTAGTCTTTTCTTAAAATTTGAAAAATTATTATTCCTTCTTTATGGGAGAGAATATAGTAATTGCTCAGCTATGAAATTAGCTAGATTTGTTATTAGGTTGATTGTTATGAGTTTGACTCGTTAAAGTTTAATTTTAAGTTATTTTTATAATATTAATTTTTATTTTTAAAATATCAATTATTTAACATATGCTTGGTTAGTTAATGTTGAAATGACTAAATAATTGACATAATTGTTGAGGAATGTAGTAATTTGACATAGGCAAACAATTGTTAACATAATTCAACCATAATAAACATCACAATATGAAATAGCCATTGAGGAATGTCAGAATCTAACATAACCCTTTAGGAACATTACATTGCAACATAACAATTGAGGAACGTAAGTTAACCAAGAATAATTTTGCAACGCTACATAACCATCGAAGGACATCGCAATCCAATATATCTTTTCATCAACATTGCAATGAGATAAAACCCTTCAAAAACACTACAATTTGACATAAGTCAACCAAGATGAATGTTGCAATGTGACAAAACCATTAAGGAACATCACAAATGTGGTATAACCCTTTATTAATGTCACAATGTGACACAACCCTTTAGGAACATAACAATTCCATACAATTCAACTAATATGAATATCTCAATGCATCATGACCATTTAGGAACATCACACTGAAACATAACCCTTAAGGAATGTTGCAAGGTAACATAACCCTTGATGAACATCATAATGTGATGTAATCATTGAGGAATGTTGCAATTCAACATCAGTCAATGAATATGTATGTCGAAATATGAAAAAACCCTTGGAGAACAACACAATCCAACATAACCCTCAGAGAACAACACAATCCAACATAACCCTTGAGGAATGTGGCAATGTGACATAACCCTTGATGGACATCACAGTGTGACACAACCATTGAGAAACATAGAAATTCCACATAAGTCAACCAAGATGAACATCAATATGCAACATTAACATAGTAAACCACAGTTAAACATAACCAACATGTTCAACCATAGTCCACCAAGATGAACATCACATTGCAATGGAACCATTAAGGAACATCACAAATTTGGCATAACCCTTGATGAATTGCTTAATATGACAAAATCATTGAGGAACGCAAAAATTCCACATAAGTCGACTAAGATGAATATCACAATACATCATAACCATTCAAGAATGCCACAATGAAACATAACCCTTGAGGAATGTCATAAGGTGAAATAACCCTTAATGAATGTTTCAATATGACATAATCATTGAGGAATGTAGCAATTTGACATAAGTCAATGAAGTTGAACATTACTAAATATGAAATAAGCATTTTGGAATGTTGCAATGAATATATATGTCACATTGTGACATAGGCATTGGGGAATGTAGCAATCGAACATAACCCTTGACGACCATCACAATGCAATGTAACCCTTGATTGATGTTATAATGTGACACAATCATAGAGGAATGCAATAATTTGACACAAGTCAACTAATATGAACATAATTATTGTGACATAACCATAGTCAACCATGGGTACCCATGGTCAATAATAGTCAACATGGTCAACCATTCCCAACCAAAGTCTACCAAAGTTAGTCATATTAAACCAAACTCAACCATGGTCTACCATAGTCAAACATAGTCATATGTGGTCCACCATAGTAAACTAAAGTCAACCATAATCAACCATGGCCAACTAAAGACAACCATGGTTAGCATAAGTCAACCATGGTAAATGTTGCAATATGAAATAACCATTGAGGAACATAACAATATAACCTAACCCTTGAGAAACATTGCATTGTGATATAACTATTGAGGAACATAATTCAACCAAGAAGAATGGGCCTCAAGTCTACATAACCATTAAGGAACATCGCAATCCAACGTATCCTTTCATGAACATCACAATGTGATAAAACCCCCTCAAAACATTGCAATTTGACATAATCCCACCAAAATGAACGTTGAAATGTGAGAAAACCATTAAGGAACATCACACAATAGTGACATAACCATTTTTGAAGGTCACAATGTGACATAACCATTCAAGTTTGCAATAATTCCATATAAGCTAACTTAGATGAATATCATAATGCATCATGACCATTTAGGAATACTGCATTGAAACATAACCATTAAGGAATGCTACAAGGTGACATAACCATTGATGAACATCACAATATGACATAATCATTCAGGACTATTGCAATTCAACATAATTCAACCAAGACTTATGTCACAATGTGACATAACCCTTAATGGACATCACACTGCAACATTTCCATAGTAAATCATGGATGACCAAAACCATCATGGTCAACCATAGTCAACCATTGTTAACCATAATCAACATGGTCAACCATAGTTAATCGAAGTCAGGCATGATAAACATCATAATATAAAATAAGCATCGAGGAATGTCACAATCTAGCCTAACCCTTGAGTAACATCGCATGTGACATAACCATTCAAGAACATAGCAATTTAGCACAAGTCAATTAAGATGAATGTCACAATGCTACATAACCATTGAGGAACATCACCATCCAACATATCCTTTCATGAACTTCGCAATGCAACATAACCCATCAAAACCACTACAATTCGTCATAAGTCCACCAAGATAAACCTCGTAATGTGACATAACCATTAAGGAACATCACAAATGTGACAAAACCCTAGATGAATCACATTGTGACATAAACATTGATGAACATAGTAATTCCATATAAGTCGACCAAGATGAATATCACAATGCATTATGACCATTCAGGAAAATTTCACTGAAACATAACCCTTAAGGAAGGTCACAAGGTGACATAATCTTTAATGAATGTGGTAATGCGACACAACCATTGAGGAACATATTAATTTGACATATGTCATTATATATGAATGTCACAATGCAACACAACCATTGAGTAATGTAACAATTCAACATAAGTCAACCATGATGAACATTGCATTGTAACCATTTCATAGTAAACCTTGGTTAAACACAAAAAACATGGTCAACCATAGTCAACTATATCTAACCAAGTCCCACCATGGTCTACTAAAGTGAATCACAGTAAACCTAATTTAACCATAGTAAAAAATGGTTAAATGTGGTCAACAATAGTAAATCAAAGTCAACCATAGTGAACCATGGCCAACCAAAGTCAACCATGGATAACCAAAGGAAACCATAGTCAAACATGGTCAACCATAGTCAAACATGGTCAACCATAGTCATCCATAATAAACCACATTCAACCAAAGTTAACCATCGTCAATCGTTGTCAACCATGGTGAACCATAGAAAAATCAAAGTCAATTGAAGATAACCATGCTCAACCATAATAAAACATGGTCACCCATAGTCCACCATAGTCACCATGGTTAACCATAATCAACATGGTCAACCATAGTTAACCATTGTCAAACATGGTTAACCTTAGTCAACTAAAGCGAACCATAGTCCAACATGGTCAAACAAAGTCAAACATGTTCAACCATTATCAACCAAAGTTAACCATAGTCAACCATAACTAGGCATGGTCAACCATAGTCAACCATGGTGAACCATACTCTACCTTGGTCCATTGTGGTCAGCCATAGTCAAACAAGGTCAACCATAGATAAAAATGGTTAACCATGGAAAATCATGGTCAAATATGGCCAATCTATAGACAACCATAGTCAAAGATAGTCAACCATAGGAAAACATTATTAATCATATTTAACCATAGTCAACAGTACTCAAACATTGTTAACTATAGTTAAACATTATCAACCATGTTCAACTATGGGAAACTAAAGTCAACCGTGGTTAAATACGGTCACCCTTTGCTGAACATGTTGAACAATAATCAAACATGGTCAAGCACTCTTAACCATCCATATTCGATCAAAATCAACCATGGTCAACCATAGTTAAGCATGCATAAACATGGTCAACCATGGTTAACTGCATTCAAACATGGTCAATCAAAATCAATCGAATTTCAAGTATAATCAACCATCCTTACCCATGGTCAACCATATTCAAACATAGAAAACCATGGTTAACTAAGTCAACCATAGTAAACCATGGTCAACTAAATCCAACCATAGTAGATCATGGGTAACTTAAGTCAACCATAGTCAATCATAGTCAAACATAATCAACCGTGGCCAACCAAAGTCAACCATGGTCAAACATAATCAAACATGGTCAACCATGGTCAACCATAGTCAAAGGTAGTCAACCATACTAAAATATCATATATGTTTCAATAAAATTATATTGATATTTTAATTCACAGATCTATTAATCCTCCCCATTCATGTCGATAGTCAACTAGCACAACCACATAATTAAAAGTGGTTGATATACATCAATCAATGCCCTTAGCTTAAAAAGGAATGACATCGATTGATGTATATCAACCACTTTTAATTAAGTGGTTGTGTTAGTTTATGTCTTTAATTACGTGTAAGGAATTTTTAAGGGGATTTCAATAGCTCCTAAATTTTTATCACTAACACTGGTGGATATTCATTAGTGGTTTTGAAATGCCACATCTCCACCACCTTTGTTGAGTGTCGTTATTTCTTGATTGTAGGTTATCTATTTTGTTTATTAAAAGTGGAGCTTTTATTACAAAACTCTTTGCATCCTAATTACAAGCAAAATTGGAGTTATCTAGATCTAGAATAACCTTTTCAACTTCCTTACTACATATGAGTTTGGTTCCACAATTGTTCCATCCACTTTTCTGAAGAATTTACAACTTTACAAGTATTGTAGGGAGTAATTATTTTCTTGGAAGACTCTCATAAGACATACAAGCAAAATTGGAGTTATCTAGATCTAGAATAACCTTTTCAACTTCCTTACTACATATGAGTTTGGTTCCACAATTGTTCCATCCACTTTTCTGAAGAATTTACAACTTTACAAGTATTTACAAGCAAAATTGGAGTTATCTAGATCTAGAATAACCTTTTCAACTTCCTTACTACATATGAGTTTGGTTCCACAATTGTTCCATCCACTTTTCTGAAGAATTTACAACTTTACAAGTATTATAGGGAGTAATTATTTTCTTGGAAGACTCTCATAAGACATACGAGATGCCATTCCCATAACCCAACAGAAGGAAAAAATGGAGTTTCTAACAACAAGGAATATGTTTCCAACAATGAGAGTGACTCATATTTGAATCATAACACTTCTTGGAATAAAATGAAGTGCAAGATATCAAAACACCTTGGATATTAACCTAGTTCGGAAGTTGTAGTAGTAGCAACGCCAATGACCACCAAGGGCTCTGACAAATAAGAAATAGAGCATAAGGCAATTTCCATGGTAATGCTTACTATTGCAGGGGAGCCATGAGAATCGAGAAATCAAGATTTTGATGGAGATGATAAACTATGCACTACATCTAGATTGATGGATGTCAAGCAAAGGTAATGAGAACGATAAGATACATATAAGTGTGTCTCCAATTGTTACATTATTTCCTTCATTCATCGAGGTCCCGAGTTTGATACCATTGACCAACATTTTGTCAATATAAAGTGTCCCTTTATTGTATATTTATTTAGTTTCCTCTTCTTCTGATGGCGGTGGCCTTTATCCACAAAACCCCATAATGAAACATGATATTATATTTATGGTCAATGTTTCATTGATTTATGAGTTACCATGTTACTACATTGAGTCAATAACAAATATCCAAAGAAGGTTTAGAAAGCATCGTGCCACAAAACCCAGAGATTTCAAAGTGATTAGGATTAGGTTTTGGTCCTTTGACCTTCTTATACTCAGAACTTTGAAAGTGATTAGGATTAGGTTTTGGCCCTTTGACCTTCTTATACTCATTGCTTGGTTTTACTATCATTAACTACATTTTAAATTTATTAAAAAAATGCACATAAAAAGTTACCTTATCAATCTAGACTCCAACATGTGGTCACGGTATACGTTGTTCAAATCACTACCTTACTTAATTTTGTTGCATTTGGTTGCATCAAATTGAAGCCATTGTTAACATTGTCTAGAGCTTCCATGCTATTTTATTTCTTATTGTTGGGATATAGAATTCACAATGGGCAAGTCCATCCACATAGTAATTTAGGCTAATTTATTTTCTTACATGTGAATTGACCATCTAGCTTACACATCATGTAGCCTCATGTACTATATAATATTGACATCTAATAAGAACATGCACTAGCATTCCCAAGAGAGATTTTATGTACTATAAAATATTGACATCTAATAAGAACATGCACTAGCATTCCCACGAGAGGTTTTTTCATATTGGCTCACTCTATTTTGAATTTTCAATATTGGTTCACTTTGTCTCGAAGTAACCAACATTATGCAAAACACTTTGTGTGAATTCAAGAAAAATGCAACCTTAAATTTCACTCACAACTTATTTCACTATCATGTTGAAGTAAGGCCTCTTAAGTGAATTTTAAGAACATGCTCACTTAAAATATCCCACTATGGATGCCTTACTTATTTACTAACTTTGGCATCATCTTCCATAAAATCCATTTGAAGGTTTAGTTTTCTAGGCAAGAGAGGATTAGATGTAAGGAAAGGCATTAAGGTTCAATCCCCATAAAACATATATCAAGAATCCATAATGGTTAAGATGGGAAATTGTAAGTCATGATAAATCCCATAATGGTTAAGATGGGAAATTGTGAGTCATGATAAATCTCTTTTCCTTTGGTCAATGTTTGTTCTCACTTTTGATTTGCTTCAATAACCTCGGGAAATGAAAGAAGGGTGTGACTACTGGAACCAATGTGACTTTGTGATAAGGGTGGATGTTGTAATTACCACATGCTCATGATATGATTTACCTCAGAATCTAAGTCTTCCCTCTACACATCTCCTAAGCTACATAATTGCTCTACAAGTACCTGATCTCAATAGAGATTTTTATTGGACACACTGACTTTTGAAAAAAAATGAAAAATTCCTCCCTGACTATAAAGTTGCTACTACTGCTATGATTTATTAAGCACTTGAAAACAACCATGAAAACTAAAATAAAATTGATTTTTTTAAAGGTTGCACTCTAGACTAGGACTCAAACTTTCAACTTTGAATAAAAAACATAGAACTACTCCTAATTAAGCTCTTGGACAAGCACACATATTGGAAATTCCTTAGAGGGTCAGGGGGCTTCAATAATGTGCCATTCACCCACCTTGATTGTAGAATGTATCTAATTGTTTGGGCCTAATTGTAACTAATTATTGAATGTCTACAACTATATACAACCCCAACCAACGTTTGAGGGTCACGTTGCCAAATTGAGTGGGGACACCCCATAGGGATTTGAAAGTAAAGTCATTCTAAATATACAATATCTTATGAGCATTACTAATCAAACGATTTTAACATAGTTACCAACTTAACAAGAACTCTCCAGAGTTTTCGTTTTTTGGGGGTCCAATTTTTTATCTTGTTTTTAAAAATGGTGCTACTGGTAGCACCCCCTCTCCGTTTTTAAGTGATTTTCGATATTTAAAATTTTTCGATCCACAATGTTTCCAGATTATTTTTTTAAATGCTCATTTTTCATCTATTTTCAATTATATATATAT
>CBVK0100799675.1:0-10684 GCA_900067695.1 Picea abies
CATGTCTGCAACCTAAGGGCATCGAGACATCATCTCCTTAGTTATCCCTATAATTTGGGGATAACACTTGGCATGATTCTTGTGACATGTGGACCCTTGGAGAGAGCATTTGTTTATCTTTTCAAGAACTTTGTTGGTGAACAAGTATTCGTGGGGAGATGACTTCATTTGGACCTCCATGAGGGCTTTGGAGTCGAATGATGGATGCTAGACGCCACGTCTGGGGAACATGATATGATGGATGTTGCACCTTGAGGATGGAGGTCATTACCTTTGGAGGTACCTTAACATGACTAGATGATGATCTCCCACTAGTTTCCACTTGGACATTGGCATTTGGAGTGCTATATGTCACTTGTCTAGCCCATGACATCACCCTTGGAGGGATAGGGCTTGATGGAGATGGTTTAGTGGAGGAGGACACTTGGCATGGTACTTTGGCACTAGATGTATTGATGTATGGCCTTGGGAGGCCCAACGTTCCACCTTGCATCCTAAACATCACCTTCCTATATCTCAACGTCACCCCCTTAGGGCATGACATCACCCTTCAAGGGTTTTATATTATGTAAAATTTCAATTTTGTAAATTAAAAGAGGAAAATTAAGAAGAAAAGACATGAATTTTCAATTGAGTCTTTTCATGGTTAGGATTTCTCATATAAATATGGCTAACCAAAGACTCATTTTATGATGACACTTTGCTCTCCCACAAGTGAGAAGTGGTATGAAATTTTTTCCCTTTTTGGGGTTATTGGTATCTTTTACTCATGCACTAGCCTTTGGAGGACAAGTTTGGATATATCCTTGCTGATTTTTGGAGGAATTGTTTTCAATTAGGGTTTTCTCTTGTCATTTTCTTGGTGAAGTAAGTAAATTTCTTCATTTTTCATGTCATTAATGCTTTATTGTGAATTTACTTGTTCATATTGAAGATTTATTTATTAGTTAAAACCCTAAGAGAGGATCATAAGGTGCTTCATCCTCTCATAAGGATAGTTTCAACCATTAATTTGTGAATGGAATCCTACCTAGATTTAAGCTCCTAAATCCTTAAAGTCCTAGCACTTTAGGAGTTTGATTCTAGACTCTTGTTGACATTATTAAAGAATCTAAGGAAGGAGGAGAAATTTCTAGAGACCTAAAGTTCTTGCACTCTAGCAAATTTATTGGTTTGAAATCTAAGCCCCTAAAGTGCTTGCACTCTAGCAAATTTCTTGGTTTGAAATCTAAGGCCCTAAAGTGCTTGCACTCTAGAAAATTTCTTGGTTTGAAATCTAAAGCCCTAAAGTGCTAGCACCTTAGACTTCAAGCTCCATCTATTAGACATTTCTATCATCATTCTCCAATTGTATTATATTGTTGTTGTAAATGACTCCATAACCCAAAAGGCACTAATCTACCTTCTCTCTAATGAATAAAGTGATAAAACAACTCTCTTTTATCATTCTCTCAAGCTATCCACCAATATTGTTAACTATAACTAGTGATAATTCATTACATTGCATGTTGTTGTTGAAAAAGTATGCTATAACCACATTAATTACACTAATTTATTGCATACATTACTCTAACAACTAGCCAACATACTCAGAAATTGTTTGGGATACTTGGATATTGATTTATTGGATATGTGTTAATTTTTCCTTGTCATTTCAGGCAATTCTGACCTCTCCAACTTTTTTTTGTTACAAAATCATAATTGTAGTTGTAAACTATTGTATTGCTTCAATTTTGTACCAGCATTAATAAATTCTTGGTGTTCATTGTCTCTTGAGGTATTATTTGCATATTGGTACTTGAAAATATCATATACATGCTATAAATTGTTCTTGTTCCATATAGGCACCCAAAACATCCTTTTATTCGTCAATTTCACAGACGTAGACTTTGACTTAGGTGATAAAGAGAGGGGGTGGTAGGTTTGGCTACAATACCTTCTACTTTGATCCCTTGAGGTCACCAGGGAGTTCGCTCTTGTGGTGGATCTCTCCCATCACTAAAACAAGGGTATTTCTTGCTAAGGTGACAGTGGTAGTATTTCCTATAGTTACACATATTTGGGGACTTTTTTTGGGGATTTGGCATAAGTACAAATCATGCAATAACAATTCAAAAAAATAATAGAGACATTAGACTGTGTTGACTTTAGGAACCTCAAACAATTATCACTGAAAGATAACTACCCTCTCCCAAACATGGAGCATTTACTGTAAAGAGTTATTGACATTGGGATGATGTCCATGTTATATGGTTTTTTGGGATACAACTAGGTTTTAGTCAAAAGGGACGATCAACTTAAGATGGCATTCATCACTCCTTTGGGAACCTTCTTGTACTTAAGAATGCTTTTCGGTCTCATGAACGACAGATTTACTTTTTAGAGAGCAATGGATTTTGCCTTTAGGTATCTAATAGAAAAAATCATAGAAATATACCAAGATGACTTAACAGTTGTATCCAAAGAGAGGAATGTACATATCTCATGCCTTAGGACGATATTTGAGCATTGTAGGAAGTATGACATCTCTCTTAAACATAAGAAGTCGGTATTTGATATCTATAAGGGAAAATTGTTAGTACACATGGTCTCATAAGAAGGAATTTACATCGATTCTGAAAGAGTTGAGTCTATCAATAACATATGGCCACATTCTAACAAGAAATCCTTGCAATAATTCTTTGGAAAAATCAACTTTATAGACGATTCATACCAAACTTCGTTGAGAAGGTTAAGCCAATGAACACCTTGCTAAGAAAAGATGTCACTTTAATATGGGATAACAATATCTTAAGGTCCTTCTAAGATATTAAGGAAGCAATCATTAAGGCACCATTTTTTATTAGTCTTGACTACTCTCATGACTTTATAATTTTCGCATTTGCCTCTCAAGACACTATAGTCAGAGTGTTATTGCAAAAGAACAAGGATGACTATGAGAAACCCATCACCTTCATGAGAAAAACCCTTAGGGATGATAAATTTAATTACTCAATCACCGAGAAGAAAGAATATGCCCTTGTCAAGTCCCTTAAGCATTTTAGAATTTATGTCAAATACAACAAGATCAAAGATTATGTGCCCTACCTTGTTGTCAAAGATGTTCTTTCTCAACATGATTTCCTTGGGACCAAGGGAAAGTGGGTGTCCAAAATTCAAGAATATGGCTTAGACATCAAACCTACTAAGATTATCAAGGGGAAAGGTTTGACCCAGATGTTGGATGAGAGTAATGAAGAAGCGATACAAATGGGGGAAAATGAGCAAATCAACGTGATAATGAGTGAGTTAGAACATGATGAATGGTATGCTGACATTATCTACTACTTAAAGAACCTCTCATGACCCGAACACTTGCTAGATCACAAGAAGAGAGTGTTGAACCTAAAGGATATGAAGTATTGTTTGACTCAATATGGCCTAGGTTGGAAGAACCCTAATGGAATCATCCTTAGATGTGTGAAAAAAAATGAAGCCGATCAATTGGTCAAGGAACTCCATTAATGATATTTCATTGGTCACTTCGTTGCTCTCACCACCACCCATAATATATTAAGAGCTAGATATTATTGGCCTACATTTTTCATTGATACCCATTGTTATGTCAATTCTTTCCAGCCTTGTCAATTCTTCACAACAAAATAGTGACTCCTCGTGTTTCCTTTGAAATCATTCATTATTGAAGATCCTTTTCAACAATGGGCTCTAGAATTCATTGGTGAATTTAAGGACAACTCCAACAATGGATATCTTTGGGTTTTGACCACTACAAACTATTTCACTAGGTGGGTAGAGGTCATCTCAATGAAAAATGAAACTAAGGAAGTCTCCATGAACTTTCTTAAGGATAGAATAATAACAAAGTTCGGTGCTCTTGCCAAGATCACTACCAAAAATGATAAGGACTTTAGCTCCCTTGGTTTGGTAGAATTTTTATTCAAGTATGGGATTGTCCTATCTCACTCTTCCAACTACTATCTCCAAGGAAATAGATTATCAGAATCATGAAATAAGAATCTGATGAATATTTTCAAGAAGATTGTAGGAGAAAACAAGAAGACCTAGGATAGTAATATCAAGTATGATTTATTGGAATACTGCATCACGACCAATAATTCCATAGGAAAAACCCCTTTTGAGCTAGTATATGGATTGGAGGCAAAAATGCCTATTAACTTCCAAATTCCTACCCTTTGATTTGCATAACAATACATGATTGACAGTGAATCTTTGCAAGGAAGAATTTACCAATTGATATAATTAGATGAATCTAGGAGGGGTACTTTGGATCAAATGGCACATAGACAGGAGAAGATTAAGGGAAAATTTGATCACAAAGAAAGACACAAGAGTTTTAAATAAGGAGACCAAGTATTAATATGGGACAAAAGGAGGGAGAAATCATGAATGCATAAGAAGTTTGATAGTTTGTGGACTCCCTACCAAATTGTGAGCGAAGTTGGTCTCAAATAATTCAACTCGGACACACTTTAAGGGGAGAGTATATCATTACCCATTAACGAATGCCTTCTCAATACCTACTTACCCGACGAGACCTAACTTTGTAACATAGATTAGTGTAGGTAGGCATTTTCATATTACATTTCATTTGTATATATGTTGTTGAGAATAATGAAAAAGCGATACAAATGGGGGAAAATGAGCAAATGAACGTGATAATGAGTGAGTTAGAACATGATGAATGGTATGCTAACATTATATACTACTTAAATAACCTCTTATTCCATGACCACTTGCTAGATCACAATAAGAGAGTGTTGAACCTAAAGGCTATGAAGTATTGTTTGACTCAAGGTGACCTAAGTTGGAAGAACCCTATGGAATCATCCTTAGATTTGTGAACAAAAATGAAGTCGACCAATTGGTCATGGAAATTCGTTCAAGATATTTCATTGGTCACTTTGTTGCTCGCACCACTACCCATAATATATTAATAGCTAGATATTACTAGCCTACATTGTTCACTTATACCCATCATTATGTCAATTCTTCACAACAAAATAGTGACTCCCTGTGTTTCCTTTGAAACCATTCATTGTTGAAGCTCCTTTTTAACAATGGGATCTAGAATGCATTCATGAATTTAAGGACAAATCCATCAATGGATATCATTGGGTTTTGACCACTACAAACTATTTCACTAGGTGGGTAGAGGTCATCTCACTACAAACTATTTCACTAGGTGGGTAGAGGTCATCTCAATGAAAAATGCATCTAAGGAAGTCGTAATGAACTTTCTTAAGGATAGAATAATAACAAAGTTCGACATTCTTGCCAAGATCACTATTGAAAATGCTAAGGCCTTTAGCTCCCTTGCTTTGGTAGAATTTTTCTTCAAGTATGGGATTGTCCTATCTCACTCTTCCAACTATTATCTCCAAGGAAATAGACTAGCAGAATCATGAAATAAGAATCTGATGAATATTTTCAAGAAGATTATAGGAGAAAACAAGAAGGCTTAGGATAGTAATATCAAGTATGATTTGATTATAGGAGAAAACAAGAAGGCTTAGGATAGTAATATCAAGTATGATTTATTGGAATACTGATTCACGACCAATAATTCCATAGGAAAAAAACCGTTTGAGCTAGTATATGGATTGGAGGCCAAAATGCCTATTAACCTCCAAATTCCTACCCTCTTATTTGCACAACAATACATGATTCACGGTGAAGCTATGCAAGGAATAATTGACCAATTGATAGAACTATATTAATCTAGGAGGAGTGCTTTGGATTGAATGGCATGTAGCCAGGAGAAGATTAAGGGAAAAATTGATCACAAAGAAAGACACATGAGTTTTAAAGAAGGAGACCAAGTATTACTATGGTACAAAAGGAGGGAGAAACCATGAATGCATAAGAAGTTTGATAGTTTGTGGACTCCCTACCAAATTGTGAATATTAGGCATATTTCCTTCAAAAATGCTGGTGCGTTTTTGGTAGTTAACAATTGTTACATGTTAATGAATACCTTCTCAATCCCTACTTCCTTGACGTGAACTTATTTTGTAACATAGATTAGTGTAGGTAGACATTTGCATCTTGCATTTCATTTGTATATTTGTTGCTTATGCATTCATGCTAGTATAGTCTTGCATATTTTTATACATATTGTATACTCATTTGTACATAATGAATATATTTTAGGAAACTGCACTTGATCATTGTATATTATTTCTTTATTGTCTTGTATCTTAGTGAAAATTTTATTTTTAGCATGGTTTTGGATTTGTCACTAATGTCAGTGGATCACATCCACTTGCAGATACTTCTAAGGGGTGTTGTCATTTGAAGTGGGTGAAAGATTGTAGGCCTTGGACAACCAGAGATGTTGAGGTTCTCATGCACTCTACAGTGAGCACATGTCCCCATGTTGGAGTCAAAGGTTACCCCCTCCCACCATGCCTATGGGTAACTAGAGGAGATCATGTCTCATGGCCCGCAATGGAGAGTATGATCCCAACCATGATGATGATCAACATGTCCACATATGACATATATAATTCAACTAAGGATCATCACATCCAAGAAAGCCAGAGTATGGGAGATGGTAAGCCATCATCACCATGATATATGTTAGTCCTTATTTTATGCAAAGTGTTGTGTTTAATTTTCCAGGCATGTGGATGAGGCTCTTTGGTTGAAGTAAGCCCATGAAGTAAGCGCAAAACCACATCACCTTCACACTTACTCTTGAAGGGTTTCTTTATTTCCTGCTTCCCTTGGGACCTATCCCTCTTCCTGGGTTATTTTAATTCATGTCTAGGTGGCACACCTAATAGGGTTGGACAAAGGCCATCCCATACTTAAACTTGGCAACTCACATGGGTGACTTGAAGTGGATACTGAGGTGAATTGTCTTACATGGTGTATATCTTAAGTTACAACTTACTTTGCATTCTTTAAGGACTAATGTTTCTTATGAACCTTGGCTAACCTTGTCTTATACTTTGCTTTGTTTTGGATGGCCCTGGTATGGTTCTTTGAGGGACGTCATGGGCTTGTACCCAAGACATTGTGCCTTTATTACAGGACCTTGGTATGTGTGATGGAGAGTAGTGGGTCATCCAGTGACTCACCACCCTCAGATATAAACTCTCACATCCTTGGAACCTTAGACAATGGACAGATGGGCTTGGAATGAGTATATTCATTCATGATGGCACATAGATGGGATATAATCCATAGGTTGGGTAGAGTACCCTAGAGATTATTTACCCACTAGATCAGGGATGTTGCAACAACATAAAACTAGATACCTTGCAGAGACAAAGTGCAACTCCCTCCACATTGGACCCAACACTCAGATCCTATACGTTGGCCCTATTTTGGTGATGATGTCATCTTCTAGGGTTTGATGGAGTAGGGTTTGGTGGATACCTGGGGTATTGATGATGGATGGCATGGTTTTGAGTGGGGAGAGACATCATTTTCCCCCATTCCACTTTGTATTAGTGCCACTTGGCCTTTTGAGGCCCCCTCCTTTCATAAGGAGGCTTGACGTCTCACATGTGTGGCCAATTTATGTTTTTTTTGCATTTATTACATTTTGTAAAGGGATAATGAGGGGTTGACCCCACTTAAATTGAAAAAATGTTATGTTATGTGGACAAATTGTAGATCTAGCTTCATATAATAAGGCTAGAGCTCACTTTCACTTTATCATCATCTTTTCCTCACAATTTGGAGGAGTACTTTTGAAATTTTCATCCCTTTTTGGGTTATTGGTCTTTCTCTGTAGTGTGTTATGCTTGGAATGGATCTCTTGTGGACGATTTTATAATTTTGGATGGATATTTCTGCAATTACGGTTAAATGCGCTTGGTTTCTTGGATGAAATAAGTAATTTTATGCAATTCTTTGATATGTTTTTAATGTAAATGGTGAAATTGTTATTTTTTTGCAAGAAGTCTTGTTATGTTGAAACCCTAAGAGAGAAACATAAGTGGTTCTTCCTTTCATAAAGTTTTACTTGTCCAAAATTTGTGAATTTTCCTTGCTAGGGTTAGAACCCTAAATCCATAAAGTGACTTTAGGATTTTATCCATAGAAAATTGATATTTGACCTAGTTGAAGTAACAAGAAGGGAGAAATGATATCTAGGGCCCAAAAGTGCTTGCACCCTAGACATCCTTCTCCAAGGCCCAAATTTGCTTGCACCTTAGGGTTTAAACTCTACCTCTTGGTTTCAATTAGATCAACCTTCAATCTTGGATTCTTTCAAGACTCCATAGCCCTAGAATGGTAAAGGCACTAATCT
This sequence comes from Picea abies, assembly GCA_900067695.1. NCBI lineage: Eukaryota > Viridiplantae > Streptophyta > Pinopsida > Pinales > Pinaceae > Picea > Picea abies. The sequence continues at coordinate 8,285 of CBVK0100799675.1, forward strand.
ATAAGTAACTCTTGTGATGAAAGTGATTGTTAAAAAAACCTTTTCCAAATATCTCAAGTGTTCTACTAACTCTACTAACTCTAACCCTAGAAAACTCACTATATTCCTTATTGTTGTTATAAAAAAATTCTGCAACCATCTAAAACCACATTAAATTGTTGCATACACTCATCTAAAGGTGGCTTAACTCACTCAAAAATCACTTCTAACAATTGGATAATATTCTATTGGTTATAGGTTTCGTTTTCATGGTCAATTGTGGTATTTTTGAGCACTAATTATTATCGTTGTTACAAATCATTTATTGTTGTTATATCACTATCTATTGTTGAAAATTTGTAACAACCATTGTTATCTCTCTTGTCTAGTGTCCTAATAGTTTATTGTTGCATACTTTAGCTTGGTAATTGTTGTATACATGCTGCAAAGTGTTCTTGTTTTAGAGAGGTACAACAAAATATCTCACAACCTCTATTTGCTTCCTAGACCTAGACCAACTAACCGATGATCAAGATACGGGGTGGTTGTCTTGGCTACTAAACTTGTTATTTGATCCCTTGAGGTCACCATGGAATCCTCCCTTGTGGTGGACCTATTCCATCATTGAAACGAGGGAATATCCTACTAAGGTGACAATGGTAGTTTCTTCCATTGTTACACAAGATTTAGGGATCTTGTGGTGGGATTTGCATAAGTACAAATCATGTGATAACATGCCCAACCACTATTAGCGTCCTAATGAATGGGAGGTCCTTATGATGCCAAACATGATGTTTTATCTCAAGCCTTTGGAGACATCAATCCCACATATCCATTGGTGAAAACCCTAAAATTAATTCCAAGATACCTCACAATCACCCTTGGTCTAATACAAGTTCAGGGTGCAGGAATCCAATTTGGCAGAGAATCCAACCCAACCAACCAAAAATTTGTGTCATGGTCACTAACCAAAACACCTAAAGTAGAAAAAAACGATATCCAATCATGTAGGGGCTCCATCAACTGAGCATTTCTAAACACTCATAGAGAGCATAGTCATCTGCAAAATGATTACTAACCATCTCTGAATAATATGAGAGGATAATGCCTTGCACTTGCCCCTAAATATGGGCCAATTCTAACAAACAACCCAAATCATATGTCATCAAAACATATAAATAATTGTATAGAGGCTAGCTTGGTGGATGGATTGATGTTGGGAAATTCATGGGGATAAAGAGTTATTAACTGAGATAAAGGCTAAAGAATTAGTATAGAGGGTGTTCACCATGGACACCTATCTTGGTTCAAAACCCAAACAAGTCAGTGTCTTTGTGATGAAGGACCAATCTATCGGATCATAAGTTTTGTCAAAGTCAATTTTAGGAAAAAAAAACCCTGACTAGTCTCTGGAGCCCACTCCAAAGCCTCCCAAGCTAGAATCTCATGAGTGTGAGGAATGAACTAATCATGCACAAAATTTGGTTGCTCCTGTGTAACCACCTGATGTTCCACCAAATGAATCCTCAAGGTTGATTCCTTGGCCATAATTTTGTAGGAAACACTAATCAAAGTGGTATGCTTCTGGTGTTAATTTTGTAATTCCAACACCTAGGTAAATTGTTTACTAGTGTTTTCCTCCATGTAAATCAAACTACTGGCTAAAAAAAAAATACACTCACTGGAATAATTAACTGAAATAAATAGTGGAAGCAATAATAGAAACCAAATCTCATATACAATACACAAAGATATTCTTCCCTTCAAATAAGCTTATCATTATAATAATATCAATGCTTACAATGACTCCCAAACCTAGGAAAATGGCCCACAGAGAAATAAAGAAAACTATAGACAACACCTGCAAACCATAGCAACTCCTCCTTGGTTGTACTACCTCATACTTCCACTTTTCCATATCTGTACACACATGTCCTCACTATAACCTACATACATATGTTCTTTCCTTCACTGTGTCCTACATACATATGCGCTTTGACTAACCTGTGAAGTGCATACAAATCCACTCTGTTGTTCTGGCTATGATATACCAAATCTTCTTCCAAGTGCCCCTATTCTCTCTTCTCCCTAACCTATACTAATTTCTAGATGAAATCCCTTCTTCACCTGTCACAAATCTCCTTGAATCACAATCCTTCGTGATTCAATCTTGAGAAAAAATCCTTCTTTGCTCTCCAAAGTATCTTTCTCCTTCACCCTAGCCTTGCTTTTATAATATTGAGTTCTGACCTAACCCTTATCTAAAGTGATTAATGGTTGATATTAGATCTCACCTCACTTGAGATCAATGTCTAAGATTCAATTCACTAATGCTAATAACTTTAACATTTCATTAAATTAAACTCAACTGATTAATAAAAACACTTTACTTTAATAATTCCTTTAATTAAAGTAAATTAC
>CBVK0100799676.1:0-10684 GCA_900067695.1 Picea abies
TTTCAAAGGAGTGGGATTATGGGTTGAAAAGTAAAATTCTTCGTTTCCAAATATGAAACCAACTTTGGATACCCATTTTAGAGTTGGAGACGTGGTCTTGTGTGCGAGCGGAGACGTGTGGTTTTTTGTCCTCATTTTTTGAACTTCGGGTCACATTCCAGGCCCAAGTTTGAACTAAGTGGGATTATGGGTTGAAAAGTAAAATTCTTTGTTTCCAACTATGAAATCAACTTTGGATACCCATTTGAGAGTTGTAGACGTGGTCTTGATTGAGAGCGGAGACGTGTAGCTCTTGGGTCGCATTTTCTCAACTTCGGGTCACATTCCAGTCTCGAGTTTGAACAAAGTGGGATTATGGGTTGAAAAGTAAAATTCTTCGTTTCCAAATATGAAATCAGCTTTGGATACCCATTTGAGAGTTGTAGACGTGTTCTTGATTGCGAGCGGATACGTGTAGCTCTTCGTCCGTATTTTCTCAACTTCGGGTCACATTCCAGGCCCGAGTTTGAATGAATTGGGATTACGGGCTGAAAAGTAAAATTCTTTGTTTCCAAATATGAAATCATCTTTGGATACCTATTTGAGAGTTGCAGACGTGGTCTTGATTGCGAGCGGAGAATTGTAGTTCTTCGGCCACATTTTCTCAACTTCGGGTCACATTCCGGGCCCGAATTTGAACGAAGTGGGATTATGGGTTGAAAAATAAAATTCTCTGTTTCCAAATATGAAGTTAGCTTTGGATACCCATTTGAGAGTTGTAGACATGGTCTTGATTTGCGAGCGGAGATGTGTATTTCTTGGGCCACATTTTCTCAACTTCGTGTCACATTCCAGACCCGAGTTTGAACGAAGTGGGATTATGGGTTGAAAAGTAAAATTCTTCATTTCCAAATATGAAATCAACTTTGGATACCCATCTGAGAGTTGTAGACGTGGTCTTGATTGCGAGCGGAGCTGTGTGGTTCTTTGCCCGCGTTTTCTCATCTTTGGGTCAGATTCCAGGCCCGAGTTTGAATGAAGTGGGATTATGGCTTGAAAAGTAAAATTGTTCGTTTCCAAATATGAAATCAACTTTGGATATCCATTTGAAAGTTGTAGACATGGTTTTGATTGCGAGAGGAGACATGTAGCTCTTCAGCCACATTTTCTCAACTTCAGGTCACATTCCAGGCCCGAGTTTGAACAAAGTGGAATTATGGGTTGAAAAGTAAAATTCTCGATTTCCAAATATGAAATCTAATTTGGATACTCATTTGAGATTTGTAGACATGGTCTTGATTGCGAGCGGAGATGTGTATCTCTTGGGCCGCATTTTCTCAACTTCGGGTCACATTCCTGGCCCGAGTTTGAACGAAGGGGGATTATGGGTTGAAAAGTAAAATTCTTCGTTTCCAAATATGAAATCGACTTAGGATACCCATTTGAGTGTTGTAGACGTGGTCTTGATTGCGAGCGGAAACGTGTAGCTCTTGGGCTGCATTTTCTCAACTTCGGGTCACATTCCAAACCCGAATTTGAACGAAGTGGGATTATGGGTTGAAAAGTAAAATTCTTCACTTCAAAATATGAAAGCTACTCTGGATACCGATTTTAGAGTTGTAGATGTGGTCTTGATTGCGAGCGGAGACGTGTAGCTCTTCGGAAACATTTTCTCAACTTTCAGTCACATTCCAGGCTAGAGTTTGAACGAAGTGGGATTATGGGTTCAAAAGTAAAATTCTTCATTTCCAAATATGAAATCAACTTTGGATACCCATTTGAGAGTTGTAGACGTGGTCTTGATTGTGAGCGTAGATGTGTAGCTCTTCGAAAACATTTTCTCAACTTCGAGTCACATTCCAGGCTAGAGTTTGAACGAAATGGGATTATGGGTTGAAAAGTAAAATTCTTCATTTCCAAATATGAAATCAACTTTTGATAACCATTTGAGAGTTGTAGACGTGGTCTTGATTGCGAGCAGAGACGTGTAGCTCTTCGATCGCATTTTCTCAACTTCGAGTCACATTCATGGCCCGAGTTTGGACGAAGTGGGATTGTGGGTTGAAAAGTAAAATTCTCCATTTTCAAATATGAAATATACTTTGGATACTCATTTTAGAGTTGTAGTCATGGTCTTGATTGCGAGCGGAGATGTGTAGTTCTTCGGTCGCATTTTCTAAACTTCGGGTCACATTCCAAGCCCGAGTTTGAACAAAGTGGGATTATTGGTTCAAAAGTAAAATTCTTCATTTCCAAATATGAAATCGAATTTGGATACCCCTTTGAGAGTTGTAGACGTGGTCTTGATTGCAAGCAGAGACGTGTAGTTCTTCTGCCACATTTTCTCAACTTCAGGTCACATTCCAGGCACGAGTTTGAACGAAGTGGGATTATGTGTTGAAAAGTAAAATTCTTCGTTTCCAAATATGAAATCAACTTTGCATACCCATTTGAGAGTTGTAGACATGGTCTTGATTTTCGAACGTATACATGTAGTTCTAGGGCCGCATTTTCTCAATTTTGGGTCACATTCAAGGCCCGAGTTTGAACAAAGTGGGATGATGGGTTGAAACGTAAAATTCTCCGCTTCCAAATATGAAATCAACTTTGGATACCCATTTGAGAGTTGTAGACGTGGTATTGATTTGTGCACAACTTTGGATACCCATTTGAGAGTTGTAGACGTGGTATTGATTTGTGCACGGAGACGTGTAGTTCTTGGGACGCATTTTCTCAACTTCGAGTCACATTCCAGGCCTAAGTTTGAATGAAGTGGGATTATGGGCTGAAAAGTAAAATTCTCCACTTTCAAATATGAAATCAACTTTGGATACCCATTTGAGAGTTAGAGACATGGTCTTGATTTGTGAGTGGAGACATATATTTCTCGGGCCGCATCTTCTCAACATCAGGTCACATTCCTAGGTGGAGTTTGAACAAAGTGGGATTATGGGTTGAAAAGTAATATTCTTTGATGATTTGCAGTCCAGATCTCAAAAGGGGACAGAGGATCAATAATTTTTCTATCCTCGGTTTGTTTTTCCAAAACAATTTGCATAAGATCCATATATAGTTCCTCACAAATTGGCTGAGCATGCCCGAATGAAGCATGAACTGATCGATCAATCTATAATCGATTGAAACTTCCACAAGTAGTGAACAAAGGGTCCAAGGACAACAGAGGGAGCTTGATCCCAATGCAACTGGTCCAAAGCCTTTTCTAAGATGCAGTAGGTCCAAAGCATGATTTCAAAGCTATTGTGCTAACAAAGCCTCAGAGTGATAAACTTGATTCAATGATTGTTACGACAATGTATATGCTGGGGCAGGTAGGTCAAAAATATCACACTGATCAACTAAACTAAAGTTCCCATGTGATTACATCAGGGTATTAGTTACGAAGAGGTTTCGATTAATCTAAATAAAGGTGCTTATTCAATACGTTAAAGTTGAACCTACATTCGTACAGTCAGGACACTTCCCCGGCCGGGATAAACATTGATGGAAGGTATAGGTAGACCCAACGAGACTTCATAAAAGGCTTTCTCTATGGCCCCGCCTGCGACTCTTAGTAGCTTGGTCAATTTCCATTGCTTCCCCTCTAGCTGGATAAGAACGGTCCCTTCTTCGTTTTTCTATTTTCCCAATCACAAAAAGCAAAATATATATGTAGATCTGGGTTGTCAGCGACATGGTCATATGCCCTATGGAGATACGAGAAGGCAGATAAGGACCTGCCAAAACGTGAAACCAAGGAGTTATTTGAAACACCTCCCATAAATGTATAAAAATTATAGCTCCATGCGGCAGTTCCAATTTTTGTTGTCAGCTTTCACCCTTCGTAGGTCACAGGCTGGATAACTGCTCTCCTCCCCGTGGAAAGGGATGTAGGTTGGCATCGTGAGCTTTTTATCGTGATTGATTATCACACTGATCTATGTATTGGTTGTATGATTCACACCTTTACGAAACACTCGTTGGAAATATGCATGTATTTCTGGTTTCATTTTCCATATGATTCTCGATATTCTCCACTATTACATTGCGAACTTGGCTCATTTCTCTTTGTATATGGTTATGGATCACTAAAATATCAGTCCTTCACAGAATTCCACTCTTTTAACACCCCTAGAGGGCATTAGGGCCTCTAGAAAATTCGATCCCTTTAACATGCCCAAAAGATATTAGCAAGTTAACAAAATTCAATCTCTTTAACTTGTCTATGGGAATCAATGCTTTCGCAAACATTGATCTTTTGAACACACTAGAAAGGCAACTGCACCTTTACAAAATTTCATCCTTTTAACCAACTTGAAATTCATATTGAGCTTCACAAAATATGATCGTTTTAACATGTACATGGACATCAAATATTTCTCAAATATTTCAATGAAATTGTTGATGATCTTCACTCTGTATTACATTAATGAATCAAATGTCTAAAAGGTTGATCATTGAATGCGCTTATATCAGGGCACTCAGTTTTCATGAATCTACATTGTATTTTTCAAATGATGATCATACTTCTTAAATTTGAATGTGTTCCTTTGTATCAATTCAATTTTATCTACTAACTCTGATTTGTCATGTCCCTACCGATATTCTCCACTATTACATTGTGAACTTGGCACATTTCTCCTCGTATAGGGCTATGGATCACTAGAATATCATTCCTTCACAAAATTCCATTGTTTTAAGACTCCTATAAGGCATCAGGGCCTCTAGAAAGTTAGATCCATTTAGCATGCCCAAAAGGGATTACCAAGTTAACAAATTTCAGTCTCTTTAACTTGTCTATGGGCATCAATGCTTTCACAAACATTGATCTTTTTAACACACTGGTAAAGCAACTGTGTTGTTACCAAATTTCATCCTTTTAACAAGCTCGAAAGAGATCTCAGGCTTCACAAAATATGATTATTTTAGCATGTACATGAGCATGAAATATTTCACTAATATTTAAATGAAATCATTGTTCATCTTCACTCTGTATTGCATTAATGATTCAAATGGCTAAAAGGTTGATCATTGAATTCGCTGATATCAGGGCACTTAGTTTTTCATGAATCTACTATTTTTAGTCATTGAACTAGCCATTAACACATCGTTCTAGTTTCTGTACTCAAATTGTTACTTCCGATTCATTCTCTGATCATGCTATGTTCATTCCTGTAGATTTACAATTATTCAGATGTTGTTATTTAGATTTACAATTATTCAGACATATGTGACTTTGATATTTTTCCGCATCACTGTATTTTTCAAATGATGAGCTTACTTCTTAAATTTGAAGGTGTTCCCTTGTATCGATTCAATTTTATTTACCAACAACTCTGATCTTCCATGTCTCTCTCGATATTCCCCACTGTTACATTGCGAACTTGACTCATTTCTCCTTGTATATGGTTATGGATCACTAGTCTCATTCATTCACAAAATTCCATTCTTTTAACACCCTTAGAAGGCATCATGGCCTCTAGAAAATTCAATCCATTTAATATGCCCAAAAGAGATTAGCAAGTTCACAAATTTCAATCTATTTAACTTATCTATGGGCATCAATGCTTTCGCAAACATTTATCTTTTGAACACACTAGAAAGGCAAGTGCGCCTTTACAAAATTTCATTCTTTTAACCAACTTGAAATTCATCTCGGGCTTCACAAAATATGATCGTTTTAACATGTACATGAGCATGAAATATTTCACAAATATTTCAATGAAATCGTTGTTGATCTTCAAATGGCTAAAATGTTGATCGTTGAATGCGCTTATATCAGGGCACTATTTCATGAATCTACATTGTATTTTTCAAATGATGATCTTACGTCTTAAATTTGAATGTGTTCCTTTGTATCGATTCAATTTTATCTACCAACAACTTTGATCTGTCATGTCCCTATCGATATTCTTCACTATTACATTTTGAACTTGGCACATTAACATAGATTCAATTTTATCTACCAACAATACTAATTTATCATGTCTCTCTCGATATTCTCCATTATTACATTGCGAACATGGCTCATTTCTCCTTGTATATGGTTATGGATCACTAGAATCCAAACGGAAATATAGAAATTCGATCTACAACCCAACATGAAATATCTTTACTGGGGAAACCTTGTGTAATGGAGCTTCGTGGTATCAGGGTTCTAGTGTTAGAATAAATGGGAATAAACTATTGATTTCAATCTCTCTAACTTGTCTATGAGCATGAATGCTTTCACAAACATTGCTCTTTCACATAATTCCATTCTTTTAACACCCCTTAGAAGAGATCAGGGCCTCTGTAAAATTCGATCCATTTAACATGCCCAAATTAATTTTGTTGATCTTCAATATGTATTACATTAATGTTTCAAATCGCTAAAAGGTAGATTGTTGAATGTGCTTATATCAGGGCACTTGAATTTCATGAATATACTCATTAAATCAGTATTAAGATGTCAAAGTAATGGAAAAAAAACATATTCATATAAATTCTGGTTTTTCAACCGCAATTAGAATCAATGTAACTATGAGGACTACCTCATTTTTTGCCCTTATTTCCAGCTATGAAAGCATATAAAGCTTGCTCTTCCTAGAGTTGAATTACATTGGCGTGTTTCTTTCTTATTGAGAAGAACTTATTGAGTTCTTCTCAAGTTCCCATTTTAATGACTTAGTCTAAATGATCTACGTTTTTATTTTTTTTCCAGGTATTTTTTCCGATGAGTTTCTTCTAAAAACCGGTTAAAAATTTAGAAAAATATATTATTTCAACTATTTTTCTAAATTTTTTATTGCTTGGTTTTGCTTCTCTGTGAAAGTCCACCATTTTAATTACTGCTAGACCTTCAACAAGCATCGGATTCAAAATAAGATTTTCTTTAGATCCTTGTTGCGCGAGCTCAAGTCTGAATGAGGTGCAAAGAATGGCTAGAGTTGAGATAATTACGGAGATTGATAAAGCATGTATTGATTACATTACTTTGATAAAGGATCAACTTTTAATATAAATCAAGAACCCTAAAGGTACAAAACCATAACCCTAGGAGGTGAAGCACCAAAAAGGTGTTTGTGGCCTAGGTTTTGTAATTGCCCTACTTTAATGCAAAAGGTATTGACTAATTATGGGAATATGGTGAGCACAAAGGACTTCCACTTGGTAATAATAAACTTTGTTGGTCACATGAGTACAACGATATGTCTTCAAGGGGTTTGAAAGGAGGTCTTAAAATTGAAAGTTCTTTGATTTAACCACTAGACCACAACAAGTTTGATGCTTACATAAGTGTGGTTTTTGAGAAAGGACACAGACAGTTGATAAGCTGCGTAAACATTGTAAGAGAAACATAGTAGGCAGAGCAAAATATAGGACAAAGAAAAATAGGAAAATGTGCAGAGCAGGCACTTTGTATTAGCTAAGGAGTTTGTACATATAGTTGAAACGTAACAAACAAATCAAGAACGAAAAAGGAAAGAAGGCGCAAATTGGTAGCGCTGTCCAGAACAACTGGCAGTGTACAATCATTATTAGTTGGAGTTTATCATTAACACTCTCTCTTAAACTCAATGGTTACAAACATCAACACTTATAATACCCAAGTGTTGTCGTTGGAAATAAAACATGGTTTTGCCAAATGGATTTGTAAAGATGTCTGCGAGATGATCTCATGCGCCACAACATTGTAGAGGTATTTCACTATTGGACTAGCTCGCGTATGAAGTGATAGTGAGTGTCGATATGTTTTCTCTTCTTGTGAAAAACATGGTTTTTCGACAAGGCAATTGCTGAAGTGTTGTCACAGAAAATGGGAGTTGGCTCCTTTTCTGTATGTGGCATGTCATTCAATAATCTTTGCAGCTACACAACTTGACAGGAAGTTGAGTTAGCAACGACATGCTCTGCCTATGCAGAAGATATGGAGACAAGACATACTCTGCCTATGCCCAAGAAATCAAATTCGTCTCTCTAAGGAAGGAAGTTTAGAAGAAAGACGTGAAATAGAACAACACCAAAATATTTGATGAAATCAACAATATTCAAAGGCCATACTATGAAATTATTCAAAAGTGAAATTATTTGTTCAAAAGTGAGAGGTACGCATTATCCTGATCGCAGGCGAAAACATGCTTTTCTTGGTCCCATTTTTGTCAATTTTTGGTCGTTCTTGGGTCATTTTCGGTCGACCTTCAACGAAGGCAAGGCCCAATAGGTGAAATATCAGTTTCCAATTCTAAATAATTTTTTGGATGCCCATTTGAGATTCACATGGGTTCCAAAGCTTGCACAATGTCGAGGCATTCTTAGGTCTCTTTCAGTCAACTTTGTGTCGTTTGAGAAAAAAAATTGATTTCTGAACTAGAGTTTTGCTGAAAAGGAACCAGAACTGAGCATACATCAAACCCTGAACAACCAAAGAAACTAGAGGGAGGAACCACAAACCAGGAGTAGAATAAAGAGGAAGATCCAAGCACCAAGACCCAATCCTAGATCTGCACATCCACTAAGGATGATCCGTCATATGAAAAAAAAAAACTCAAGAAGAAAACCCCTAGAGACCCAAGCCGAGAGCGGGAAGACAAGCAAACCTCAAAAGAGAACCCAAAGGCATGCCATACCAGGTCTGAGAGGCATACAATCCTCTCAAGAATAAGAGAGGGTCCAAAAACTCCAAACCCTGGCCGAAAAATTCTGAAACTCGTTACTCAAACTTTGAAACTAGGAACATGAAGCCCATGGTATGCATCAAACCCTGACAACGACCCCAAAATTAGAGAGGGAGGTTGGATGGAGACACGTATGCCTGCAGGAAAAAAGAGGAAGCCTCACGGAGATAAATCCAACGGATGAGAAGAAGCACTGAGATGGCCAGAAAAACGAGCACCGAAAAAAGCATCACCGTCCAGAAGAAAACCCGATGTGGGTAAGAAACGATGGATCTGAGAAAAACAAGAGAGTCAGGGCGAGATCTATGGAACACCAGGAGGACCGCACCAACAAATGAAAAACCTCGGCCACCATAAAAAATAGTTTCATCCAAAGAGGAGAGCCTGATCCACAACAACCATAGAACGAAAAACCCCTTGCCAGAAGGCGTCGTAGCAGCGAGGGAAAAAACAGTGAAGAAGGAAGCTTCGATGGTGAAGGGGGACGACGAGGAATTTAGAGAGCATAAAGAGCATAAAGACCAAGGAAAGAACTACCTCCTAGTCTCACTAAGGAAAGAACTTCAAAAGTAAGACGTGCAACAGAACGACATGAAAATATTGGATGAAATCATCAACATTCAAAGGCCATACTATGACAAGTTAATATTGGATGAAATCATCAACATTCAAAGGCCATACTATGACAAGTTTGTAGTAGGATACATACAAACACATACTAAGAGACTTTGATCTTTATTTTGTTAAATTTAGTGAAGATTCATATCTAGTTACTAAGTGAATTTGTCGCTATGAGTAGCGCTACTGCCAACACGATAATAGATAGAAGCAAAGGTGGTAAAGGGGACTATCGGGAGTGGAACCACAACTCAATCTAATTTTACTCATTTAATAATATATCACACCATTCAAAGCGCATTCAAGGTCAACTACAGGGTCTTGCTCTAGAAATGGAATTATACGAGATGCTTAAGTTAGTGGATCAATAACTGGTTTTCGATTTGTAACTAGAGGATCTGAGGTTGTTGGTGGTGATTGTGTTGTTAGTGATAGTGCAACTTTAACCCCTATGATGAGGTAACCAATAGGTTGTTCTGTCGGTTTGAATATGAAGAGGATGGGGAAGATGCTGGTTTATTCACTGCTGTTCATATGATATTCCTTCTTCCTAACTGGGCGATGTGTTGGCTCTTTACCAAGCTATCAGACTGAAATAGATGCTTCTGTATTCTGATATACGTTTGGAAGACCTGAACCGGGGTATTGATGATATGGGCAAGGTGTTGATTGACACCGGGGTATTGATGATATGGGCAAGGTGTTGATTGACTTGGTTAGCCCTATATTTGGAGATAGTTCAACTCTCGGTGGTTCTAGGCCATAAAGGGTTTCAATTGAATTTGAAATTGGCGGGACGAGATCTTAATCTTTGATTGGCTCTGCTCCCTTAATCGATATTGATAACCTGCATGAGTAGAATAACTATTAGTATACCCAATTGCTGAAGAACCAGTTGATAAGAAGAGCTAACCTACGACGTTGGGTGAATCTCTAGCTGGGTTGGCCAATAAGTACCCTATAAATATTTGCTAATTTGGAGAGGGAAGAAATAGCTTATGAGCCAGGGTTTCTTCATTACTAAGTGGTTGGGAGGCATCGATCCCGCGGATCTCCGCCCCTGTGTTTCTAATAGAGAAATATGTTGTGTAAAAGCGTTTCTAATAGAGAAATATGTTGTGTAAAAGCTAGTGATTATAGGGAATAAGTATTATGATAGCAAAGGAGGAGATGGATCAAAATGATGGCTAACATGATGGTAATTCTACGAGGAACAAACAACTTAGATATTGATTTGGTCAAGCCTCGAGGTTGAGATGAACAGTTAAAGGTGGTGGCATAAAAGTTCTAATTGACGTATAGGGGTGATTTCCTAGTGAAACGAGGTTAGTTGGGCATTAGGGGTGTTCCTTTTTTTGAGTAATGAATGAAGATTGTTGTTCATGCTCGACCAGAGAGAAATATGGGTATCATTCATAGAGAAATCTAAGTTT
>CBVK0100799677.1:0-10683 GCA_900067695.1 Picea abies
TTAAATTGATCTATTACTGATTCACCCCCCCTCTCAGTAATCCAACAGAAAGTCAGTGATCTACTCAGGGCATTCAATAGAGATGAATCCTAAGACAAATCTCAACATAAAACAAAAGAAGTGTTTAAACACATACACATAGCATCCGATTTGCTAATGAATTTTGTTGTATATATTGTATTAGCATGTCATTGAAGGAAATTAATGTTGTAAAAAGGTTATAACAAGGAAAACATACATTATAGGAAAAACAAGCATAAGAACATCGATCGCAGGAATCTTTGAAAGCCAAAATCCAGTACTTCTGGCCCACACACTTTCATTAATTCTAGACATAAAAGTTACAAATTGCACCAAAGGTTCCTTTCACTCTCACAAACCCTTTGGACCTCTCTCCTCATTCAATATATAGAAAAATATCATATTCTAGCCTAACAGGGTCGAAATCCATCTTTTTTCCAAAGATAGAGAGTTGTTACAATGCTTTAAGGATAAAATATTTGCAAAATTTGTCCATATCCTATTATCTAGGATTTGATCTTTGACTTGCTTAAACTGGGATAACTGAAGAGAAAATCATGGGATTTGAGAGAACAATATTCAAGCTTCAATATCCAAATCAATTTGGGGTCAACCTTGCTGAGTTGGAGGTCCATCAAGTCAAATTTCAAAAATTTCTAGAACTTTGTTAGCAAATCTAGCTTGAAATAGGCCTCAAAGATCATTTCATATCTTCCAAATCATGACACCTGTGTAAAAACTGAGAGAGGTTTTTGTTATTGGGTCTGTTCTTGAAAAAATGGTCTTTCAGTTTTCAAAAATTATTCTCCATCTTCTCGAAATATTCTCCCAAAGATGGTGACTAAAACATGAAAACATTAAATGCTTAAATATGGAAAAATGGGTTGTAAATATTCATTCAAATCTCCCAAACTATGACACTTGTTGAAACTATGAGAGAGGTTTTTGTTATTGGGTCCATTATTGACAAAAACATCTCTGGGTTTTTCAAAACTCCTCTCCAATTGGTCATAAAGAGATCTTGAAGTTGACCACTAAAACAGTAATTTGTGCAACATGCCCTACAGCCTATGCGCAATGACTTGTGCAGCAAGGCTCCTCTTCATAATTTTGCCACTTTTTTTAGCCTTGGATGATAGATGATGAGTAGAAAATGGTAAATTTAGTCTTCATGATGATGATAGGTGGCCTTAGAACCTCTGCAACCTCTTTCAAAACATCATTACCTTTACAAATCTTCAAAACCCTAATGTGTCTCAATATTGCAAAAATGAAGTTACACTGCCTTCGATTGATACAAATTTTATGCATCCATAGTATTTATTTCATCATCATCCCACTGATTAAAATTTGGCAAGAAAAACTTCAAGTTGTTGCCCCAAAACATCACTAAGACAGTTGTGCAACGTGCCTTGCTGCACAACTATAAATTCTGTTTTTTACTGCTCATGACCAAATGCAACAGGCTTGAAAACAATATATAGGTGGAGATATGATATGACCATTGCAAATACCCACCGTTGATAAAAAAAAAAAACACAATGTGAAACGGTATGCAATCTTCAAATGTTGATGACAACTTTAGAATTAGGTTTAGAGTTTTACTGGTCTTTTATTAACAAAAAGGTAAAAGAGGAAAAATTTGGTAAAACCAACTCCCGAGGCTCAAGCTTTTGTTGCTTCAACAAGTAAATCAAGATTTCCTTTGTCCTTCTTTTCAATCTCCACCTACTGCAAGTTTTGTGCACAATACTTGTAAATGGGCGGCATGGGAGGTTACGCAACAAATTTGTCTAGTGATTTAACCAATTGATGATGTCTCATGCCAAAAGGAGATCTGGTCACATGAGATGGTTGTACATGATATGACTTGACTCTAACTATCTTTCAATGACTCACATGACCTCTATTAACCAATTTTCAAACTTTCATGTGAAAATTCACATGTGCTAACATCGGCTCCAATGGGGATGGCGTCCTCCCTGCGAGGCACCAAAGAACACATAGACCCTATGCCTAATCCATTGGGATGCTCCCAACCTGCAAATTGATACTGCTTTGACCTGCAACTAACTCATTCTGCAACTGAATCCAAACTGTATACATGAAATCTAAAGATACTGCTACAAAAACTGACTGCTAAAACCAAACTGAAAACTGTTGAAGAATGCCCAAAATGAGCTTATTTACGGACCTACCTACTCTAAATTGATCCATAAACTGATCAATCAAGTGAAATCATAGATCCAGTGAAGCCATGCAAGTGTTTTGTTCATAGTTTGAGCTTTTTGCAAGTCCTTCCTCAGAGACAAAATAAGAAATCTACTTATTGGCAACTCATTTAAAAAATTGCAAACAAATTTGAATTTGACAAAATCTGAAAAATTGGGGTTGCTTACTGACTCTAACAAGACTGAAAAAGGATCCTTATAGGAAAACAAATTGATGTCCAAACATTGCTCAAGATTGTCACGAGTGACCCCTCCAACTACATCTTTGCTTTCATGTGATTTCAATTGTTGTTTGTCATAAAAGGGATTAAAACCTTCATAATACTTTTGCAATGAAACCCCTACTGGAGAAAACAATGATGATAGTTGCAAAACTAAGTGATCATCATCCGTGTTTTCAGGCTCACAACTAGTCAAATGATGAAAGCTTTGACTACATAAACCATCCAAATAACATGTTATAGGGTCGTCAAACACATGAGAAAATTGTTGCATTTTACTGTCAATTTGTTTTGGTGAATCAGTGTGACTTTGCACCAGCTCACACTCCTTTGCTTCAGTGATGATCTCAATTTTTTTCTTCGGGAACTCAAATGAAGAAAAACATAAAGGCAGAGATTTACCTTCAGCGGATTCACAATTTTCATCATATTCAATGTCATAACTATCATATATGAGCTTAGTGCTTTCATCAGACTGCTAAAACTGAACACTTCTTGATGGAGAACTTGTTGATGGTCCCTCTATCAAATCAACACCAAAATTTACAACATAATCATCATCATACTCATCATTCTTGGGTAAATCATGAACTCATGCAATGTCATCTAATACGAAAAAGCATGGGATATCAACTTGTCCTTCAATGGGCTAATCTACAAATTCACTTTCATGGCAGTCTACAAATGAATACATAAAACAATCATCTCCTTGCTTATCATGAGACGAAACAAAAGCTAAATTAGCACCTTCTTTTTCAACAAGTGGAATGTAATCTTCTACAAAATCATCATCATTTAAAACTTCAAGAGAACACATGATATTATTAACCCTCTGCTCAAAATTCAAATCAATTGCTTTTTGTTCATGTTTATTGTCATGTTCTTTAGCATCCAACTCCTCATTTTGAATCTTTTTACTTGCTTGAATATCATCTTGAACCTCCTGAGCATCATTAAACATTTGTTGTAAGGACTTAGACCTCCTCTCCATGAGAAGGAATGACATATCTAGATGAAAGGTTGTTGCATAATAGAGCATGGAAGCAGCTTCTGAGGGTTAAATTTCCTTAGGCATCCTATAATAGAAGCTAAAAAATCTTTTACTGAACATAGAGACAGTTTCATCGCTCTACCTTTTCATGGTATGAAACTCTGCAAGATGTTGATCCCAAGACTTTCTTTTACCCCATAACTTTAGAAAAGCATCCTTCAATCCTTCCCATGAGCTAATTGTCTCTGGTTGCAAGTGTTTAAACCAGTCTTTGGTATCTCCTTTCAAGGATTGAGAGAAGGCCCTCATGAAAACATCATCATGATCAATCTCAAACAAATATATATAATTTTCAAAAGCTTGGATGTTCTTTTCCGCTGAAAATTTATCAGGTTCTCCACCAAATTTAGGCAGGTATTTGTGGTGCTTTGGAGGAAAATCATGAAGAATAGAAGGAAATTTTAAAGGTATGTATCTCTGTTGAGTCTTGGAAGGTGTTGGATTATGCACAGAAGATGGTGTATCATCTTTGGTTTCATGAGGTTCAAAAGACTGAATATGGTCATCATATGATTCAGGATAAGGATCTTGTTTAGGATCAACAATGCAAGAAGAAAGTGTGTCTATAGTTTTTAAAGAAGGATATACAAATGTAGCTTTATGGTCTTCATTTGAATGCAGCAAGTAAAGAAATATTCTTTTGAAAAACTCAGGAAAGGACAAAAAGATATTGATGAAATAGTAAAGTACTTCCTGGAGAAAACCCAATCTTATGTACCTGGTCTATCCATTGTTTCCTTTCATATCTTTGTCAACAGGTCTCGTTCTCCAGTGGAGTCTCTAAATCTGATTTGAATCTTGATTGGAGTCATCATGTGAATGATTTACAGCCTCCTTGTGTCTTATTGTTGTCCACCATCAGCAATCAGATCTAAACTGTGTCCTTTCTCCCGGGGAAAATCTGACCTTCAGTCCCCGACAATGGCGCCAAAATGTTATCACTCTGTAATTTCCCTTGGTTGCGGAAGAGAAACCACGGAGGTAACCACAAACCACTTGTAGGTAGGAATCTAGCCCTTCCAACCCAGATAGCGCTCTCTCATGGATTTTCAAAGAAATCATAAACTAGGTCTGTAGTGAAAGGCAGGGTTATGAGTGTGGTGGCAGGGCAGAGAATGAAATCCATTGGGCATGGAATCATAGGTTGAGGTCAATGATGCATGACACTTGGTGAGTTGAATAATGACTAGGAAAAGGCAAGGTAGAAGGTGTTATTTATGCTTACAATATATTGTTATAGATGGGAATATGAAGGGAGAAATTCAATGATCTAATCAGAGCATCCAATAGAGATGAATCCTAAGATAAAACTCAACATAAAAAAATAAAAAAAAGTGTTTAAGCACATACACAAAGCATCTGATTTGCTGATGAATTTTGCTGTATATACTGTAATAGCATGCCATAGAAGGAAATTAATGTTGTAAAAGGGTTATAACAAGGAAAACATACATTACATGGAAAACAAGCATAAGAACATCGATCACAAGAATCTTTGAAAGCCAAAATCCAGTACTTTTGGTCCACACACTTTCATTAATCTCAGACATAAAAGTTACAAACTGCACCAAAGGTTCCTTTCACTCTCTCCCACCATTTGGACCTCTCTCCTCATTCAATATATAGAAAAATATCATTTTCTAGCCTAAGGGGGTCGAAATCCATCTTTTTTCAAATATAGAGGGTTGTTACAATGCTTTAGGGATAAGATATTTGCAAAATTTGTCCATATCCTATTATCTAGGATATGATCTTTGACTCGCTTAAAATGGGCTAACTGAAGATAAAATCATGGGATTTGAGAGAAGAATATTCGAGCTTCAATATCCAAATCAATTTTGGGTCAAACTTGCTGAGTTGGAGGTCCATCAAGTCGAATTTCAAAAAATTCTAGAACTTTGTCAGCAAATCTGGCTTGGCAAAATTCTAGAAAATAGGCCTCAAAGATCATTTCATATATTCCAAATAATGACACATGTGTCAAAACTAAGATAGGTTTTTGTTAATGGGTTCGTTATTGACAAAAACACCTTTTGGTTTTCAAAAATTCTTCTCCATATTTTCAAAATTTGTGCCCAAAGATGATGACTAAAACAGGAAAACATTAAATGTTTAAATCTGGAAAAATGGGTTGTAAATATTCATTCAAATATCCTAAACTGTGACATCTATTGCAAATATGAGAGAGGTTTTTGTTATTAGTTTCATTCTTGACAAATACCTCTCTGGGTTTTTCAAAAATCCTCTCCAGTTGGTCAGAAAGCGATCTTGAAGTTGACCACTAAAACAGTCATTTACACAGCGTGCCCTACAACTTGTGCACAACGACTTACGTAGGGAGGCTCCTCTTCATAATTTTCCCACTTGTTTTAGATTTTAATGATATATTATGAGTGACTAATGGTAAATTTACTCTTCATGGTGATGATAGGTGGCCTTAGAACCTCTGCAACCTCTTTCAAAACATCATTACCTTTACAAATCTTCAAAACCCTAATGTGTCTCAATATTGCAAAAATGAAGCTACATTGCCTTTAACTGATAGAATTTTTATGCATCCATAGTATTTATTTCATCATCATCCCACTCATTAAACTTTGGCAATAAAAACTTCAAGTTGTTGCCCCAAAACGTCACTAAGACAGTTATGCAGCGTGCCTTGTTGTGCAACTGTAAATTATGTTTTTTATTGCTCGTGACCAAATGCAATAGACTTGAAAACAATATATAGGTCGAGATATGATATGACCATTGCAAATACCCACCCTTGATCAAAAAACATGATGCAAAAATGTATGCAATCTTCAAATGTTGATGACAACTTTAGAATTAGGTTCAGGGTTTTACTGGTCTTTTATTGACAAAAAGGTAAAAAAGGAAAAATTTGGTAAAACCAACTCCAACGGCTCAAGCTTCTACTGTTTCAACAAATAAATCAAGCTTTCCTTTGTCAATCTCCACCTGCTGCAAGTTTTGTGCAGCATACTTGTAAATGTGTAGCGTAGGAGGCTATGCAACAAATTTGTGGAGCGATTTAACCAATTGATGATGTCTCATGCCAAAAGGAGATCTGATCACATAAGATGGTTGTACATGATATGGCTTGACTCTAACTGTCTTTGAATGACTCACATGACCTCTATTAACCAAGTTTGACCAAATCACAATTTTTTATGACTCTAATTGTTTTTGAATGACTCACATGACCTCTATTAACGAAGTTTGACCAAATCACAAATTTTCATGGGAAAATTTACATGTGCTAACTGAACCTTTTTTCAAGTCAATCCACACATAGCAGAAAATGTTTGATAGACTGGATGGAAATAATTTACTGCACTATAATGGGTGGTCATGGCTGCAATGGAACTATATGTTAGATCTTCAACATTTCTCATGTTAGAAAGATGATGCTTATTAATAAAGCATGATATTTGTCTACCATGTTTAACAATGCAGTTTGATCGGGACTATTGAAACCAAAAGAATAAATGACATACTTCATGATTTTTTTTTTTTTTGGAAAATAAAGTAGAGGAGATAGTTATATTAAATTACACTTTATTTACAAAAGGACTAGAGGCCAATTCTAACAAGCCTAGGCCAATTCAAAATCCTCTAGGTAATGACTTTCAAACAATCTAAAACAATGCATGTTATTAACAGGAAAATTCCAGATCTTCTTCCCTTGAGTCTAGGGATATTTACTATTTAAAATATTCAGAAGTGACTTCTCGACAGAAAAAATAAGGGGTGGCTAGAGAATCATTTTTATCGATGCAGAAACTTGTAAATACTTGCCTTTGAGTCAGCCTCGAATCAAAGCATAGGAAGCATGAAAACAGTAGTCCAAGCATATAGGAAAACAACCCTACGCTAGATTTACTAGTGCATTTTGATCAAGACTATTGAAACCGGAAGGAATAAATGGCATACTTATGATATTCTTTTGGGTAAATAAGATGACATATATATTAAATTTACAGGGAATTTACAAAAATAACAAAGATGAATTCTAACCAGCCTATGCCAGTATAAAATCCTATGGGTAAAACCTTTCAAACCGTCTAAGTCATTGTCGGTTTTTTAATTTGGCAATTAAATTTGAAAATATGCACTTTTGTTGATTAAGTAATCACATTGTTATGCGAAGGGGTTTCCTATTTATTTTAAGATAGTCACTCTCATAAATATATTTTCAAACCATTATTTGTGATTTCAAAATTAAAATATTATTAATAAAAAAAAAATTTACTCGGTTTAAAGAAAACTAGTAGCCACTACCTTTTAATAAGTTTTCAAACTTTTCTCTTCCAAATAGGACAAAACAAAGCTCACTGATAATGTTAGCATAAATGCCAAATATATGCAAATAAGAAAATGACACTTGGTGTATAGTCCGACGATATCACGAAAGTATCGACGAAAACAAACTAAGATTTGACAGCAGCATTTTCTTACTGAACTTCAGAAATTAACTACAAAATATAGTCTAAGATTATGCATATTAAAATGTAAAATGCAGTAGTTACTCGTATAATTTAGTCTCAGTTAAAGTTGCATAAAATTTTCAAATTTTTTACTTGTATGATCAATCCGGCTTAAAGCTACAGAGAATTTTCAAAAGATGTACTCATATTATGCCTCTCACCTTAAAGCTAAAGAAAAATTTTAAAATATATTGCTCCTATTATCACTCCACCTTGAAATCAGATAAATTATTTAAATTTGAAGAAGGAAAGCATGCCTTAGTGAAGAAAACTAGTGAGGAAAAATAACCCATTTTATTACCTCCATGGGCAATAAAATGGGTTATTTTTGCTTAGCAAGTGTTGAAGACGTAGTAGGTGAATAAGTCAATTATACGCGATTGAAAGAGCCATAGCAAAGTCTCGGCCCCCAAGGACCATAGCAACAACCCTCCTTCCCCTTAGCATGAGATAACACATCATGCTCCCATGGGAGCCAAACCTCTCACTGTACCTAAAACTCATTGTGAAAATGAGAGTAGAATGAATGGAAAAAGCTATGCATATCAGGTAAATCTTGCTTGATGAAGGAGTGATTGCATTGTTCATTCAACATTCACCCCACCCGCGTCTAACACATGCGATCTATCCATATCCCAATCTGATCAACAAGGTATTTTAAGGAAAATTGAACTGGACTGTGTGGGCATTTCAAGTTGGCGGAGAGGTGAATTGACCTCGTGACATCTAAATGAAGCAACTATTAATGCAATCTTTGCCACCTATCTCTAATTAATGATAGGCAGAGTGGAGCAGAGAAACAGTGATGGATGAATGAACTATTAATGCAAAGGTATATGTAACCCTTGTCATACACGTTCTCTCAGTGAAAGAATGGCATCCAGTAAGTTGTCAGAAGAAGCTCCTCACTGTTGATCTCAGATCACGATCACAAAGCAACAACTAGAAAATTCATTAATCCTGTAATCAATTCTAAACATCGAATGATGGGAAGGTTGCAATAAGACATTAAAGCTATCCACCAATTAGATTTTTTAAAAATGCATTTTTTATTATATAAAAAAAACATTTATAATCTCCTATGTTAAATATTAGATATAATACATAAATATAAAGTCAACTACAAAATAATATGAAATAAAAGGCAAACTCATTGATATAGGCCTTCGACAGGGACTAATAATAATTAAGGAGGGGTAGAATGGTTTAAAATTCCTCCCCCAATGGTTAAGGAGGGGCCGAATGGTTTAAAATTCCTCCCCTTCATGCCACCTACACTTATTGTTTGACTTATATTCCCTCCATTTACCTTGTTTTTTTTATGAAACTTCAAACCTTGTATACCACCATTATTTCTTGAAAATATTATTTAATCCTCTCCATTGTTTAAACCACATTGCACATCAATTTTCACCAGACTTCGAGTGGTCGACACTTTAAGAAGTGTGAGTAGGGACAATATAGGTCGAGTGGGAAGAGGGTAAATAAAATAATCATTAGGAAGTGTTGGGTCAACACGAGGTTTAAGGGGGTTATTGTTTATTTTATTATTTCTATTTTGGTGGGATTCGCTGGAGATGATTTTGGTGTCATCTAGTTTAATTTAGAAAATCCATAACTTTCCCACAGGATGCCTTATTGAGATGTCGTTTTTTCAATTCGAAGAGCATAGGGAGAGGTTTCCAATGAGAGAAATTATGAGGTTCGCTTGATGGGAAATTCTTAGTAATCATTTTGGCACTTCTTGCCCTCAGATTTTGATTCCTTTAGTGGCGTTGGATTCATAATCCCACAAAACATATAGTAGACATGTTTCAGAGGTGAAAAATGTGTTTTGACCAATACCTGAAATTATGAGCAAAAGCATTTTTAATAAAATATTGGGCCCCATTCTTGGCAATGCTTTACCCGAATTCAATTCTGTCAACTTCTGTGACACTTGTGTTATATAGGCTTTCAATTTGTCCATTGAAACCAAGGTTATTCACTAGTAGCTGAGAGATATTTTCTTGTGAAAACAACCAATTGACATTTGGATCACTTGATACTGATTATTTTGTAGGAGTGTCAATTATTTTCCAAGACGCAATTTTGAGCTAGCCTACATCTTATGGGTGTGGCAATTAACCCATGTAATGATATATGGAATTTCCATGGTTAGGGTTAGTCAAAGAATCAAGAGGCACAAAACACATGTGAATATGACAGACACAATAGAGATTACTTGTGACACAAACAAACTTGATAAGACCATTGCCACACTCTATCATGACTACAACATGAAATAACTCAAAACAACAAGAAATCAAACATAATTCATCCATTTAACCAACAAATGCTCAATAGCTAAGAATCAAGAGAACCTCTCCAATGGGTGTAGCAATCAAAATATATGATTTGGGAAAAAAATTAGGAGGGGCCCTAGGGCAGTGGGCTTGGGGAAGGTGTTGAGGCCTCAACATAACATTGTTAAATATGAAGCCTTAGGTTTGGGGTTTAAAGCAGCGAGAAAAATAAATATTCAAAATATCATTGTTTTTGGTGATTCAAAGCTAATAATACATCAAGTGAAGAATAAATGTCAAATAGAACATCCTAGGATGAGAGATTTTAGGAATTAGCTTTTTGATTTATTGGGCATGATTTTCTTAGCAATTGATTTTTCTGCA
>CBVK0100799678.1:0-10683 GCA_900067695.1 Picea abies
GACTCAAGCTATTTAACCTTTCCTACAAACCGTGCGATAACATGGCCCTCTCCAAAGATCCACAGATCTGCTGCAAATTGGCATGCTGTGAATTCCTTCTAAGGAACCCCATTCTGTTGGAGATGGCTACCACGGGTCCTCTTAGAACTTCCACAAACTGATAATTGCGTATGGCACTCTCCCAATAGCTACACGAACTGCACAAAGGTACTGATACTTCAGAGAAGAGGAAGATGATGATTGGTAGCCAAATCTTCCCTCAAGACCTCCCAAACTTTGCAAATGACCAACACTGCTTAGCACAAATGATAGATCTTCCTTCTGCAATGGAAACATGTGAGAAACTTGAATGATTTCTCCAATCAAATGGCTAGGGTGGAATCTTTCACCACCGAAACCTGATTAGCTAGTGGATCTCTCACCAACGAAACGAATTCAACTAGGGTTTACTCCAAATCCCCAAAGATTCCAAGAGCTCTCCAAATCAAATCAATGATCATCAACATAATGAGAGAATGAACTCTCATTGTACTTTAATACCCCTTTTTCTTTTTTCCCTTCAAGTGACTTTTAGTTTAACTTTAGTAAAGTCACTTTATTAATTTATTAAACCTTTTTCCTCCAAAAAGTGATTTATTTGACTTTAAAGCATTTTTGACCATTGAAAGTCAATTTTTATCCTCTCCACCATTTAAATCTTTTCGTCTCGGTTCCAATGAGCTATTACACTAAGGTATTCCCTCAGAAAATATGCTCTGAATAACACCATTATGTATTTAATTAATTTATACTCAATAATACTCTTAATTTATGGGAATTGTCGGAATGCCACGAAACCAAGAATGAAGTGTGTGGAAGTGATCCTGATGATGAAATATGGTAAATGGACTAGGTTGGGCCTCATATAACTCCTCCATTTCGGTCGAGCCCAATGTTAACCTCCATTTACCCCTCTGGTTAGGCTGACATAAGCCCATAGGGTCGCCTCCAACTATAAAGCAAGGGAATCCAAAAATGGGGACATTACTTATACCATTGTAAAGAACAATTTGTGCTTAAGCACAACTATTTTTGCAAAAAAAATAATGTTAACTTTACATTTTTTTTTTAAATTATTGATCCACATGAAGGGAGTGGGGTAAACCACCTTATAAGATATTTGAATTTTGTATCCATGGAGGAGGAAGAGAGGATTGATTACTCTCAATATCCTTTGGATGGTATGGGAATCAATGCCATATTCTATACTTAGGAGGATTTTGTTAGCCATTGACATACATAATTGGATTGTTTAAAATACATTGAATACAGATTGTTTAAAATTGAAATAAAGAGAGTTTTTGTTTTTTTTTCACAGAATATGTATAATGACATTCATTGCATCTAGTTATTTTATTTATCAATATGCCATATATTGAAGACTATTGGTGCATTCATCTAATTAAAGTGCGCCAATAAAAAAATCATTTGCTAAAACCTTCGGTTGCCCTCCTCTACTAGCAACCTCCACTATAAATGGACAAGAGAGAACTTTTTTGGGGACATTTTTCAAAAACCTCTACTAGAAGGTGTTTTCCTTGTAGTGACTAGAGAACAATGGAGGTGCATAAAATTAGTATCATTTTCTACTAAGAATTTAGATAGATTAAAAATTTCTTTAATTGTTTTGTTCCTATGAGAAGATTGTAGTTCCTTAGAGTTGAAGATGGTTCTCCTAAAATAATGTACCATCATTGTCATTACTAACTTTAGGATTCACCATGTTAGAGTTATTATGGTTGATGTTTTGAATTCACAATACACAACTTTGTATCTTCAATACATAGAGAAGGGGATGATGAAGATCAATGAATCTTCTTCACTGTGTCATGAAGATGGATCACATATCATAGATTTGAAACATTGACAATTATAACTCTAATGCAGTTAATCTCGAAGTGGATAGCCACATGTTTCACATTTAACAATCATGAATCAATATGTACCATCCTATTGATGGAAATATTGTATCAAACCTTTGAAGGCTTTCCTAGATGAGAATGGTTGTAGCATATAGCTAACTCATGGATTTTCAAAGATTAATTTCCTAAACATCTCAAATTACAAATTGCATTAGGTGCAACATAAATCAATCTAAAAGACACATTTTGAGATATAATAACATGCCACATAAGAGTTAAAAGAACATAAAATAAAGTTAAAAAACCTTCCACCTGCCAAAGCTTCAGAGCACCATTTACTAGTGTTACTAGTCTTGATAGGAAACAACATACAAGCTTATTGAAATATAACCTTGTGTAGATTAAAACCTTGCCAAAAATGCTAGGCAAAAACATATATGAGAAAATCACATGTTCTACAAGCTAAAAATACAGATCATAGAAGGAAAAAAAATACAAGTATTGATGAAAGGATGTGCTCAATTACTCGTGTCGAAGCGACTTCCATCAATGCTTCTTTACACCACCCAATGAAAAAAAAAGAATCCCAAGACCAAAAACCTCCTCTGTGAATTGCAATAAAATAAAAGGATGGAAGTTATATTACCCAAAATGGCATTAAAACCTCTCTGTCATGTCTCGAATGGCATAAGCTCTAGGATATGGGCATTATGAATGTTCATATAGAAATTTTCATGAGCATGTTTTATTCTTCATGAATACTTTTAAACAACGAAACATAAATATTGTTATTAATGCATGGCTAGACTTTTAGAAGAGGATCCATAGTGGCCCAAACAGACCAACTATAATTCAAGCAATAACAACAATAATTCCTGTAACTAGAGAGACATTACATGTGATGGAACAACTTCAAGAGTACTCTCATCCACCTTGAATTCTCTTTGAATATATTCTATAACGACTTGACAAATTTTGGAGATTGATAATATTAAAAAGAGTGGGTCATGGATAGAGTGGTGGTGGTCAAACCAAAGGGCGTGTTGGGTTATTTCATGCTTGAGTGCATCCTTCTTAACGCTAGGGGGTTAAGACCCAAGGTTCGTCCAGAGTTGGAAAAAAAAAAACCAAAGAATCGACATATCAATCTTTAGCTAAGGCTGAAGAAGGTCTCACCAGAGACACTATGAGGATCACATAGATCATTTGGTCTTGTGTCGAGGATGAAGGGCTAAACACACAAAGATACATCTGGGTTGACATTCATACATTCCATAACTGACAACTTACTATTATTAATATGCAAAAACAATACACACACATATCCAAATGTCACATAAGTGACACATGATAGAGCATAATTGTTGCAACTTTATTATCATTCTCATTCCATCAATCACAAACGTACATTAAGCAAATCATATATCGACAACAACAAAGTGTCATATTTCCTCAAAGAACTTCCCATATTTACAATACATTGCACAATGTGCATCCCTTCATAGATTTCACATATGACAAACCCATGCTATAGTCAAAGACACTACAATTCTATAGAGGCTCAAAGCAAGTTAATGGACTAGAAAAATGAACAACTAGCAACAACCTAGTGAACCAACTGAGTGAGTAAATCTCTTTTTGTTGCAATTGCTTCCTTTTATATCCTTCTCTGCTTCGAATCTATGTCTCTTTCATATCTTCTCCACTCGCTCTACTGACTAACAACCTCACACACTTTTTTCACCTACCTGCATCCCACTAGCCTTTCTAGAATCAAGGCAGCTCATCTCCTTTCTGCCTCCATGTTTCCTCATGTTGTTGGAAGTAATCATTCATGGCGATTTGTTGAAGATTCTTTTCTTGATTTTGATGTGTGTCTTCTTGATTTTTGGCATGCATCACAAAACTCAGACTAACGTGCATTTGGTAGACATTGGACTTGGCACTCAACATCAAAACTCAGTCCGGTGCGCACTTCTCGTTAATCCTCATGTAACTGCTTATGCATGCTCAAAACTAGAATAGTCGTGCACAACTTCATTTGTGTGTGTGCGCAATATTAACCCAAAACTTTGGGTGCCAACATGCCCCCACCACTATTACTTAGCTCATCTTCGAGCCAACTATCATATGAAATTGTTACTACTATAAATGAGTAAGAGCAAATCATCATCAATGACGAACCAAAGTATCAAACCAAGCTATGGTTGCAGTCGGGTTTGAGTAAGAGAAAATTATATGTCCATGTCATAGTTGCAACTCGACATAGGTCCTAGAATGAGTTGAGAAGACCCCAAGGTAAGTGATGGTTGTGTGATTCAGTTGGCGAGATGCTCGGCTCTTCCCCTTCACTAGTGTCTGTGACATCTCAGGTTGTGTGACCAAACTAGGAATCACATGTCCTAGAATGTCTGTGAAGTTGGGCCATGGTAGGGGACTTGAACTAAGGGGTGGGATAATCAGTGGAAAGTGGAAAGGTAATACAGGGGTGGGATAATCAGTGGAAAGTGGAAAGGTAATAGAGGGTTGGGAGAAAGTTGGGGATGTGGGTGATGGGCAGGGGCGAAGGAAAATGTGATGTGGAGAATTTCTCCACTGACTGCATGGGTGGGAGTGGATCTATATAGAGTGAAAAGTGGTCGAAGGGTTCTGTCAGAATGAGACAAATAACCGACCAATGAGATCGATCTAGGAAGAAGTATAGATTCTAGTGAACCACCACAGATGAAGAGATAATGATACATATATGTCGTACTAGTGATGTGCCTTTTGGAATGTGGAATCATATTTTCTTACGTGCCAAGGCTATGGGTGATTTTTCTGAATCAGATTGCTTGAACCTTCAGTGAAATGTAGCGACATGTAGTTCAACTCAGTCCCATGTGAATCCCCTACCAAAGCCAGTACTGGGAAAGTAAACCATAACTTCAACTTCAATTGGAAATCTTGGGAATATGCAAAACCATCATTCAATCTAATCTGCCTATGTGAATTAAGTGTATATTGTGTTTTCAGAAAGGAAAATTATGCCACATATATATTCTTCTACCTGCTATACATCCTACGCTAATCCTACTCTACCGAAATTCAGTACTGAGAAAGAGAGCTAAGTGATAGATGACCCCATCGGGTTGTAGTACACCTTCAACCAATTGCCATTAATGAGTCCTTTGAGCTCTTGTCCTTGTAATGTTTCCATCTTGGTGGCACCAAATTTACTAATGTAGACCAATAGGAAAGGACCCAACCAACGCATATGTAGTTTGCCAGGGTGTTGTAAATATTTCTTGTCATACAACAAGACCAAAGATCTAGGCTGAAGTAGTTTCTGGCAGATGTTGCGATCATACCAAGCTTTGTCTCTTCCTTTCAACCACTTGGTTGAATATGAATACTAGGCGATCCTCCTCAATCTCCATGAGCTCTTCTAACCTATGTTGAAGTGACTTAGTATCTATCATGGGTAGCGAGAGCAATACTTAAGCTAAGAACCACAAATAATAATGGCATGACCGCCTCTTTGTGGTAGACCAATACAAAAGGAGTGTGTTTCATCAGTCTCTTGCAAGTTGTTTGATAGGCCCATAATATTGAGGGGATCCTCTGGTCCTAGTCATCATGTTGCACATTACAAACCTTGGTTAAATCATGGTCTAAAATTTTATTAAAAGCTTCAACTGTAGCATTAGCTTGAGGATGATAAGGAGTGCTCTTTTGGTGATTGATCATGAACTCCTGATTGAGTTGTTGAATGGTATCATTCAAAAAATGTGAGCCCTGGTCACTCATTATCACTTTTGGATTGCCAAATATGGTGATAATATTCTCAAAAATGAATCGTGTCATTGTTTCTATTGTACAATCTTTCACCGGTGCGATTTCATCCCATCTTGTTAGACATTTTGTGGTAGTAATAATATAGTGCGCCCCTATCCTGTGTGAGCTCATCTCTTCGATAAGGTTTCCCAATTCGTTGACATACATCAAAGTTTTTATAATATTCCTTGGCATCTGCAAATAGGGAGGGCCACCAAATCCCTATGCGTTGAACTTTCCGCTTTGTGGCCTTATCTGCTTTGTGCCCTCCTGTAATACCCTCATGTGCTTCATACAAAATGGGATCTTGTTCATGCTCCAGTGCACACCTAAATAGGATGCCATCCACTCCCAACTTATACAATTTCTTGATGATCAACTGATAATATGCATTACAGATCACCAATTGACGACATTGAGCTTGGGTATACCCCGGTGAAGCCTGTCTCGACAAGAGAAATTTAGCGATCTCGAGCAATTGATCAGGAATTGCCTTGACACAAAAGAGTTGTGGATCTAGGAGTTCGTCATCTAGACTTCAAATAACCTCTCCAGTCTCAAGTCATGATAGATGATCATAGTTGACATTGTGTTTTCCTTGCTTGACCACAACCTCGATGTCAAACTCCTAGAAGAGCAACAACCAGTGGCATATTCGTCCTCCTAACACCGACTTGTTGACCAAATACTTGAGCGTGGAATGGTTTGTAAAGAATTTGAAAGGGGTCCCCAAAAAGTATTGGTGAAACTTTTGTAAGGCATATACCATGGTGAGGCCCTCACACTTTGTTGTAGTATAATTCTTCTCTGCATCAGATAGCTTGCGACTAGATAGATATACTAGATAGTCAATATTACCTTCGCCCGACTACACAAGAACTGCTCCCAGCGCAATGGATGAGGCATCTACATGAATATGAAAGAGCTTAGACCAATCAGAAAAAGCTAGAATCAACGCAGTGACTAGCTTCTCTTTTAGAGTATCTAAGGGTTCCTGACAATCTTGGGTTGAGACGTACTTGGTATCCTTGCATAGAAACTTCTCTCGAGGGGCTACAATTTTTGCACAACCTTAAATGAACCATCGATAATATCCTGTATGACCCAATGTCATACGCAACTTGTGAACCGAAGTGGGG
Source organism: Picea abies (assembly GCA_900067695.1). Lineage (NCBI taxonomy): Eukaryota > Viridiplantae > Streptophyta > Pinopsida > Pinales > Pinaceae > Picea > Picea abies. The sequence goes on from CBVK0100799678.1 coordinate 6,857, forward strand.
ACCACCATATCCAATATGGTGTCGATCTTAGTTTGGTTAACCAACAATCCATCCTTGCAAATAATGTGCCCCAATAGTGTGCCAAAGGGTGTACAAAAGATGCACTTCTTCAAATTTAATGAAATATGGAGCTGGCGGCATCGATCCAACATCAACCAAAGGGTTTACATGTGTTCTTTAAACAAATTGAACATTGTTTAATCATCCAAATAAACTTCAAGAAACTTGTGCATAAATTCCTTGAAGGCCATGACCATTATCTGGGAAAATACTATGGGGGAATTCTTTACGCCAAAAGGCATCACAGTGTACGCAAAAGACCCCCATTCCATCACAAAGGTGGTTTTGTCTTGATCCTCCTTCACAATCTAAACCTGATGATACCTCAAAAATCCATCTGTAAAAGAGTAGGATTCCTGGCCTCCAACATTTTCCAGTACCTCATTGGTGAAAGGGGTAGGGAAAGGGTTGTGGACGCAAGTTGGATTGAGACTTCTCATATCTACACAGATTCGAATATCAATAATTTTCTTAGGTTGCATAACCATAGGACTGATCCAATCAAACTCCTCCACAAGGACAATGATTCCAGTATCTAGCATCTTATCCAATTCTTGGTGCACTTTTTCCTTATATTTGGGATTTAATCGATAAGGCCTCCTCTTGACTGGTTTGGCATCTAGCTTGAGCTAATTTTTCATATCTCCCAATGATCCTGCAATTCCCTTCATTTTAGAAAAGCTACAGGGAAATGAGTCCTCATATTTATTAGGTAGGTCAACAACTTGAGTGACGGTCTCCTTATCCCAATAATATCTAATGATGGTCATTTTGGGTGCTTCCTCCATGCTAATAATATGTTTCTTGGTCTTAATCGAACGACCATAGTCTGACACAACTATCTCCACTGCCTTTCCTTTTAGCACATGATCGTCTTCATATTCTTTGATTTGTATTCCTCGTGGTTCATCATCATCAATATTATCAACATCGACCTTCTAACAATGGACATCCTATTTCATTTTTGCTACTGGCTGATGATATGAGCATACTACCCTAGGTGTGCTTTCCTTTGGCTGATGATGAAATATAAAGTGCTTAATCCGAAGGAGGGCCTCTCTTTGAGTCGGATCTTTTGATGTGAAGCAAATTGTCTAGGAAACATAAACTTACATGTGTCCAATCCATCATTTTCCTCCTAAGTTCCTCTTGAATATACTAGCTCTTAGGAACCATATCCATAGTATGAATTAATTGATGGACCCATTATGTTCGAGGAACATTCTTGGAGGTCTAGCATCATTTGCAAAAATCAATGTGCTCCTGGGGATCTTTAATGCCCTTGTACTAGTTGTCCAGTTCAAAATCCGAGATGGTATGGAACCCAGATTTTATCAACTCGACCACCTGTGCCTAGTCCTGAATATTCACGTAATGCATTTCCCACCATCGTGCAGGTGTCCCCCGAACCAAAACATCCATGGCCTGAATCCTCAATTATTTTGGGATGACCTTCTCCATTTGTAGTAGGAATGCCTCTACTGGACCTGTTCCATCAAATAACAAGGCATCACATAAATAAGATCCAATCCAACACACTGCTCTAGTTATCTTTGCACATATGTGAGTAGAGACCTCATACAAATCATTATGTTATCTTTCGATGGCATCTTTAGAGTCAGAATCATAGGACTTTATGCTCTACCAACTTAACTCTCCATCTATAGTGGGTTTGATGTAATTTTCCATGTGCCCGATGATCTTATAGATGTTCTCAATAACAGAGCTTCACTCATCCTCCTCCACAAGCTCATTGTATCTGTCCCCTTCATTAGGATCAAGAGGTGCGATCACGCGTAGGGTGTTTGTCTCAAATGACACCTGCCTCTTCAAATTTAGCATTGCATTTTTGTCGAAGGCCTAGTCAATGCCAGAAAATGCAGGGTATGGATCAGAGTCATCCATAATCTCTATGACCTCAAAGTCAACCTTCATCTTCACCCCTTTTATATTCACCTCTACTTGCTCTAGTCGACCTATAGGGTAGATCCAATACTAATTTGCTAACCATCGCTCGATGGGAGACTAGACCAAACTCGGTTTCCCCATCAACTCCCAAGACTTTTTTGAAAAAATGTTCACGTCATAACCTAGATCCAACATGGATCCATCCATGTCATACCCACCAAGCTCAGTCATCATCTTGAACTCTTTGCTAGTGCGTTTCTACTTGTTGACCGACACACATTCCTTTCTAATAGGGGAGTTGATATAGATATGACTTTCAACTCCTTCCCATATAAGTGGCTAACATATGTCTTAACTTCCTTGCGACATTAGAATCATTGAGCAATATCAAACAATAATGTAATAAATTGCTTACTTAATCTTTGATGTCTGTCTCATGACCCGAGTCGTGTAATGCTTCTTCACCCACTGCATGCTTTAACTCCTCAAGACGATGTTCCTCAATTGCTCTTTGCTCGGTGCATCACAACTTTTCTTATCTGCGTTCTTCTTCCATTGATCTCTGCATTGTGCATTGCATTTCCTCGTGCATATGAGCTTCCTCCAATGATATTTTCATTGCACACTGCAACTGTTCCTGGGTGTGATCCTCTTCTAGCGACCTTTGTGTCGCCTGTTGTACCTCTTCGCAAATCCAAGCCTCCTCAAGAAACCTTTGTGTTGCTCGCTACGCTTCTTCATATATCTAGGCCTCCTCAAGTGATCTTTGCATCGTGCGTTGTAGCTCTTTGTGCCCTCTTTCTTCTTCCATGGCTCTCTACGCGTCATGCAAAAACTGCTTTTGTTGGGAAACATCGAACTTAGGAGGGGGATGTGTTGTCTTTCTGATCCCCCCCTCCGAATTTTGACCCGAGCTTTCAATCTACTTGAAGTCCCTCTGTGTCTTTGCTCTGCCTCGGGTTATAACTTAGACATCAACTTCCTCAATCTTCTTTTTATTTTCGTGCGACTCTGCATGGACCATGTTGCAATGCCTCTTCTTTTCTTCCCACTTCTTCAATAAGTCGAGACAGTCCACTGTGACATGCTCAGGGTTGTAATTGTGTGCACAAAGTACGTGCAATTTGGTACAAAATATTGATACATGACCAATCTCTCCATAATTGAAACAATTAGGGGGCCTATCTCCCCCTCCTCCATATCCTTCGTTGCATCCTTGTCCATAGTTGCCTCTGGGACCTCCTTGGTATCTGCCTCTCTCAACACCACCACAATCACCACCCTTATGTTCTTCTTGCACCCAAAATACATCATGGGTACAGTCTTGGATCAATTGGAGTGACCAACAGTTCTTTACATGGTGTCCCACGAATTTATAGAACTCACAGAATGAAGTATGGTGCATCTTTTGATACTTCTCCAAAGTTAGGCAGCGGGGTGGTACATGGCCCCACTGTCTACAAATCTTGCACCAATCTACCTAAGGCCTAGTTTGAAATGGACTCGACACACCCATTCCCACATAGTTTCCAAGTACTAGGAACTTATCCCTATGATGTCCTTCAGACCGACACATAGTATACCATACATGCTCTCACATGAATTTTGCCTTGACCGTGTCCTGCAATTGCATTGTCAGATTGGCCAGTTGTGACTACACCTATGGAAATCATCTCGATGTATTTGCCCCTCTTGGTGTAGTGATCTGAAAATAGAAGGTTGACTTGTTATGCTATGTAAGCACTCCCTACTTCAATAAATTAAACCTTAACAGGACCTTGCTTCATGTGTTCAAATATGCAAAATGGTTTATGTGTTTAGTTTATGCTTCTTCTTTGCAATGTGCATGTGTGAGGAAT
>CBVK0100799679.1:0-10683 GCA_900067695.1 Picea abies
ATACACCAATTTGGTGTTTGGCTTGGTCGCGACCTTAAAATTAGATTATTTATTGTTATTATTATTTAAATTGTGTTATGCAAAAAAAAAATTACTTTTTTAAACTTGTTTACAAAGTATTTTTTCATTTTTAATGTAAACTAAAATAAATTAATTAATGAACAAATTTTCTAGTTTTCGATTTAGGAGCTGATTTTAATGTTTTTATTTGTGATGGTACTAGTTTCCAATGCCATGGTTTCAGTTAATTTGTAATTTAAACTCCAAAAATAAAATTGGCGCTACTCGGAGCATCACTTTTCGATTCAAGGGTCAACTTGTTACAATAGTATCGGTTGTCAAGGTTGTGATTTCAAACAAGTCACAATTTTAACCACGCCCCCAAAGGGTTCTACCAATAGTGCCACTTTTTGAAACGAGGGTTGATTTTGGTGTTTATGACCCAAAAATATTGGTTTTTTGTGCTAAAGTTCTTGTTTCAAGGTCACAATTCTTGTTAAGTTCGTAAATATGTTTTTAGGTTATTGATTGTTCCTAACCAAACTATACAACTAGCAACTCAACACACACACAAGAAGTCTAAATAACCCATTTTCCATGTTAAAGCAAGTTAGTTCCTTGCCCAAGTTTAATATTTTAGACTTGAACAAGTGTGGCAATATTTTCTTAGTTGGTGGGAAACACCTTGAATTTATATACATCAACATCTAGTTTTCCACTTGTAGGACCACTGTTTGTACCTCTAACACAACGATAACCATTGCTAGGACCCCTAATATGTGCATTAGTATGACCCTGGATTGTGATATTCCCTTCTTCAATTTTTTTCCCTCACAATTGACACCCACCTTGATCTTCAGCATGACGCATACTTCTTTAGCAAATCATCAACATGGCACCCTCAACATATCTACATCCATATCATCACGCCAAATCAACTCTAGATTCCTTAAGATCATCAACAAAATATCACCGTTGACTCAATCATCACACATGTAACTTCTAGTGATCAAAGTTTCCCAGTCCATTGCAACACCACTAATAGTTGATTGGTTTCCATAAATAATAAAGGTTTGATAATATTCTAGCTCACTTTGTGTCCATCTTATTAATAACAAATTCTATTAGTTCAGTGGTATAAAAATGTAAAAATTACATATGTAAAGGAGGATGCAACCATGATATGTATACATTGTAGTACACAATTTTGTATGGATAAACTTTAGCAATGGTTGAGATTTGTCACAACTCTTTTCACAACAAAATCCACAATGATCTCTTACAATGCTTTCCTCCATGCTATTCTTTAAAGATCACTCATTGTACCATAATTAGATGTCCATTTGAGTCAGTCCCTAGGATGATGTTCTCATTTGGATTTGTTGTCTCTATATTTCCTTATTAGCTTGATTTTTTGTCATGCATCAAATTTGACACACTTAAGTAGCATAACTTTGTATTTCTTATTAACACATTTTGAGAGCTATCATCAAAACACATTCCCATAGTTGAAGGAATTGCACACATGGGGTGATCGATTTCATCTTGGGTCCAAATCATGTTTCTTTTGTTCAATTTGTAATTCCAATTACTTTATAATGGCACAACCGGTTTGTGCAAAATCTTCTATTTGAGGCCCAAAAATCATAATGAAAGTGATAGTATCAAGAATGGAAGGATTGCAATAGAATTTTAGTTTATACAAAGTATTATCATGGAGAGTCTTGAACACACACACACACACACACACACACACAATGTCAACTCTCACAATTAAATTTCGAGAGAAATAGATTTCAAATCAATTCCTAGATTTGAGTAAATTAGTGATAACAACATTTAATATTCTATTTCACATTCCAATTCCAACTGTTAGAAACGATGTTCATAGTTATAGAATGTGGAGCTAGGAAAAGACTGTGTGTGCATCCCAGATTTTCATACATGGTGATTCTTAAAGCAAAAGAAGAAGATATTGGCCAACCAATGAATCATTAGTTGCAAAATCAATGGAGATGAATCCATGTTGTTACAATAAAAAAGAAGAAGATCAAGATACATCATACATGATTATTGTCCACAACCCATTAAATCTAATACCCAAAGGTATAAATGCAACCATGAAAAAATAAAGGGGCTAAAATTTTCCATTCGACTACTTTTCCATGTTTTTTTTACAAAAAAACATTTGTTAATTTTATTTTTTATTAAAAAAAATCCCTAATTTTATAGGATAAATTATTTTACTTTAAATATTGCCAAATTTTTATAGAAACTATATAAAATCCTTCAAAATTAGAATACTTCTACAAAAATATTGCTAGACATTCAATTAGTTAGTAATATTCACCAAGGTTTCTACACAAGTTAAGTATGGATCCTTAAAATTTCTCTGAGTGCAATAGTCTATGCTATAAGTGATTTGATAAATCTCTGGTATTTATAAACAATCAGTTGAATAGAAAGACAATATATAAATAGGGATAAGTCTATGTAATGTATATCCTCCTCAAAGAGTGACCATACTACTATATGCTAGAAACATCAAACATTTATTCTACCACAGGTGGCTTTGCCTCATTAACAATTTATAGATTAGTCTACAAAATGTACTAGTAAAAGGCTCGGCCTCTATTGAGTTTATCTTATTTATACAAGAAAAGGAGAGGAAATTTAATTTTTTTTATTCCCTCCACTTGGCTATCGGGTTCCCTTCTTGGATTTTTAGTTTCATTCAATTGTCTTTACTACCACATGTGGGTTCAATTATTTTATCAATTCTAACTTCTTTGACAATTCTAATTTCCTTCTTGGTCAATCAGTTTCTTCATAGCCACCGGTGGTTTCAGTTTCTTTTATTGGTTCAAACTTCATTTTCTTTAACTATCCAAGTCTCTTTCTTAGTCATTCAATTCACTTTGCGGTCATTGTAACTTACCTACATGTTAGTATACAAAACACGGGTCACATGAGTTAACTTTTAACATTAAATCAATTAATCCAATCAAACAAATCCCTTTTTGATATTTCAATTTGAATGAGTTATAATGAATTTTTGGCCATTTTGCTAAATTTGAGAGTGAGTATTAAAAGTGCACATTAGCTAGGATTTAGGAGTCTTGATTTGATGATCATGACCGATCTCAAAATTGGGAACCAACCAAACATAATTTTGAACAGGAAGGCCTCAATTTGAGGATCGAGATCGATCTCAAAATAAGGACTTGACCACACATAAGTTTGAATAGAAAGGCCCCGATTTGAAAAATAAGGACCAATTGCAAAAATCATGGATGGTTACACTAGGTTGTGAAGAAGAGGTCTCAATTTGGCAATTAGGACCGAATATCAAATTATAACTCATTATCACTACTTTTTTATGAGGGTAGGTTTGATTTTGGATATCGAATCTGATCGTTATCAAACTTCAAAGGATTTTCCAAAAGTAAGGCTTTACACAAAAGTTCAAAAGTAAACTCTAAAGTTTCAAATAGAATGTGAAGAAACAGATTTGATATGACTTAGGTTTGAAATGAGGAAAAAGTTTGAAAGGAAGAAAAAGACTTACAAACAACAAGTTAAAAAGATATAGAATGAAAGTGGGGGGAAATTAAAGAGTTCAAAGAGATTAAAGGAGGGACTGATTTGGAGATTGATTCCGATCCCAAAATCGGGATTTGTACACACCAAAGTTGGTGGATGAAGGTCCTGATTTAGCAATCGGGGTCGATTACTAAATCGATGGATCAAGGAGTCAAGGTGAAAGTTCATTGTTAAGAGTTTGAAAGAAAATATTTCAAAGCTCGAACAAAGGCTAGGCTTAGAAAGGTTCAAACAAAAGTCCGAGGGAACATTCGAAGGAAAAAAAGAATAAGTGATAGGAGGGTTTGATTTGGAAATCGGGGTGTTGATCAAGTGAGCAAAGGGAAAAAGGGGCCAAATTTGGAAATTGAAAGGGGGGAAAAGCAATGTTTGAAAGGTAAGAAAAGAAATGGGAAGAGTTCGAACTTGAGTTTAAAATAAAGACAAAAAATATCAAAAGAAAAAATTCAAAACTAAAAAGACAAAAAATATCAAAAGAAAAAATTCAAAACTAAAATGAAAACTCAAGGTTCGATAGAAGCATTAAGAGAAAAGGGTCACACCCAAACTCAGGGAAAAACCACTTGAAAATGGTTAATTGGGGGTCTCGATTTGGCAATTAGGTCAATTTTGGGATCAGGGAAGAACTTCAAAAGGGAGGATAATAAGAGGCCCAATCTATAAATCAAGGGCCAAGAGAGTTCAAACAAAGGAAGAAAAGCACAAGTAAGGGAATAAACAAAAAAAAAATCAGTTGAGGAATGAATTTCAATGAAGGAAAGAAAGCAAGTCAATTGAGGAATAAAGTTCAAAGAGGGAAATAAAGTAAGTCAAAATCAAGCAAGTGAAACATAAGGCCCATCTAACTTAACTATTTGAAAAGAATGAAAAATACGAGGCAATGAGGAACCAAGGCCAATATATGTTATAAGAAGAAAGAATACCTAGACCAATAAACAAAAGGTGGGGCCCTAAGGTTTGCCCAAAACTTAGAGGGTTGTTAACGAATCAACAAATGGAGACATAATGGGTGAATCCATGAATATTTGAATCATTATAATTCAATCATATCATTTAACAAGATGCCAAGAAATTTTGGAAAGAAGCATGCCTTATAATTCAAACAAATGGTTTCCTTAGGTCCTTCCCTTGTATCATGAACCCGTAGTATCTTAATCATGCAAAAATTCAGTGATTTAACAACTTTTCTTGAAGATAGAAAGTGTGGAGTTGATTTCCTTTAGAACGTCACTTGATATTTTAGGTAACAATCATAATCATGGGGTCGAAGATTTATAGAAAATAGGTTTTTTCACTTTCCTACAGTGTTACTCCACTGCACATGAGTGTCCATAGCTCCAGTGGAGTCACCCCAACATCGAAGACCTTTCTCTACTACCAACAAGTGTCCATATCCCCAATGAAGATATCTACATTTTTCCACAAATGATTGAATTTCCTTTCCCAACCATGGTGGATGGGGGAAATAACGGGTCTAGAAATGGTGAAATTTCCTTTACCAAATTAAAAGTATTTTTTCTAGAAATGGTGGATGGGGGAAATAATGGATCTTACAACTAGGTGGGGATGATGCTTGTTCTTAGGAAAGGATTGGCTATGCTTGAATAATAATATTATACCCTAAAATATATTTAACCCTGGATGTTTCATTGAAAACCTTTCACATGGTTTTCTCCTTGGTGTCAATGGATGGTATCTTCAAGTTGGTTGAATGATCACCTAATTGAATTTTCAGGATATTTTGAGACTCAGTTATTTAGGGAAGCTCCAATTCCACCATTGTTTTAACTCCATTGATTAGCATGGGACATTTATTGAGAACTTCTTTGTTTGTAATATGACTAAGAAGTAAAATGAAAGATTACAAAAAATTAGTAAGTGTGTCTACTTTTTACAAAGCTCCGCACTTAACCCATTAGGGAAACTGCAAACATGTTAATCAAGCAGATAATCCATGCAAGGTTAAAATAATTGCAAAAAATACTTGTAAGTTAAAACCTCAGAAAAATGTAAATTACAAAAATAAAATCAGGAAGTAGCTTTGAAAAGCAAGAGAAAGAGAAATGGCGCTTGATTCTGAGGGTTGGATCTACATGATTGGGCCATCTCATCAAGATTTATGAATTTCTAAGTCTCTCCTTCTATAATGAACAAATTATAAGATTTTTTTTGGATTCACCCAATTGTGCCAAACAAAACACCAAGTTGGAAAGAAAATATAATATGAAAGTGCAAAATACACAAATCTAAAGCAAAAAAATGTTCAAACCATGTCCAAATTCTTCTTAAAAAACTAAAAGACCAAAGGATGACCAACCAAGAAAATTAAAATGCAAGGAAAACCAATCAAAAGTGAACTTAAACCTATAGTATATATATGATGAATATAACAAGAGAAGGAAAATCCAAATAATAAAATCAAGTTTTAGCAGAAGACTAAGTTTTGAGATGTAAACCGTCAACTTTAATGAGCGGAAATGAATTGTAAGAAAATAAATTACTTAGAAAGAATGAAGATAAAGCTGATATAAACTACATTCAATTTAGAAGTAAACATGAATCATTAGAAAACCAATGCTTAATAGGTCTCTAAAAGAAAAAACAATTTCTATGGGAAAGAGATAAGAAAATAAGCAGTTTGTTTATACTATGTAACATACCCTTGGTTACGTCATAAAATAATTGAGAAACAATAAGATTTTTTTTTTTGAAACATTAATAAAATATCATTAGAAGAAACCCCGAAGCTCCGTTTCTCGGAGTGAAGGACAGTCGTAGATCTGGCGATTGATCACAGACTGTTAGATATGTGAGCCTTTGTTCTTCGAAGGTTCGGTACTTCGACAAAATTAGAGTCATGAAGTTAAAGGTTAAGTAACTCCCGGAGTTCCGAAGTACAAAATAAATCCTTACCGTCAACACTGGGTACACATGTCTGTAGATTCTGAGTATTCATAATTCGGCCATTCGGGAGGTGGTGGGTGAAAGTTGTTTTGGTGAGAAAAGTCCCAAACTCTTGGAGCCCAGAATTAATCCTGACCATTGTCAATGGTTAATCAAGGACCATTAGATCTGTGGGTTTGGCCTTCGCTAGTTCGGAGGTAACATGAGTTGTAGTTGCAAAAACCTCTGAAGCCCGAAGCCCTAAAGTTTCTTCTAGTCGTATATCGAAGCAAGGTATAGGAACTGTTAATCTCCGAGTTATTCAGGATTTGGTACTTCGACAAAATATAGTCGTTGTTGAAAAAAGGTGAGAAACTCCCAGAGTCTCGAATTCTAGAGTAGATGACAACCGTTGATCTAAGGAGATGTGTAAGACGTCAGATCTTTGAGCCCTTCGGAGGTTCGACGATCCGAGTGAAACAATCTCAAGTTGTGAAAGAGGAGAAAAACCCTGAAGCTTGGATTTCTGGATTAGATCTCCACCGTAGATTCTCGCGTGAGGAGAATCTTCGCCAACCATTCGATTAAGTTCTTAAAAGTTAATGAAGGAAGGTGGAGGGATAGGGTTAACGTACAATTATTGGTCCACTCCATTTATGACCGAATTCGGCCGGAAACACTCCGGGTGAACAAGAATTTTGAAGTTGAAAAACCTCCGGAGCACTAGAGTCCCGGAGCTCTGAATAACGCCCTTTTGGCCAGCGCTAGGTTCTAGTCCATGGTCACATGCATAACTTGTCAAGGAAAAATGGATAACACCTAGGATTACAAGTAAGTAAAAAAAATCCCGAAAACGTTCGTACAGGCATCCCACGATCCCGGAAATTTTGGATTTACATAACAAAAATTACAAAGGCTCCACGCTACTAATATCTTCAAATTGACCAAGATTCAATAGAGATAACAATTAATTCAGATTTAACAAAAATTCACTGGGGATCCACCATTCGACATAAATGAAATATCGCAAACTTAAACAGGAAGTTATGGTACAAATTTGGATCCAATACGCCTTTCGACAGAGAACCCATCATTAGAATTGATTGGAATTTTAAATGAATTTCAACAAAGAAACTCATGAAATAATTTCGGAACTAACTCCATGGTTTACCAGTGAACAAATCACTATTTAATTTCCGAAATAATCTCAACTAAAAACTATGATCATTTAATATTCAATAGATAAAATACAATTTTAGAACATATAACATTCACAATATAAATTCAAATTTCACAATGAGGGTCAAGCCTCCCCAAATTAGAGAGCAGAAAATGTCCAGAATTTAAACAAAATTTAAAACATAAAAACTGTAATTATTATCCATTTGGAAGCAATTGTAATTAAAAAATATAAACTCTGATCTAATATTCATTTACATCAATTGTAACAAATGGCATTCAGTATTTCCAATGATTCTATAGTGACCCTATCAGTCCAACATACTACTACAATAGTAATACAATTAAATTCAAAATATAAAAATACCAGGCCCAATGAATGTTGCATATTGAAGATGCCCTTCAAAGTCTTGCGCTCCTTCCTTTCCTTCGCTTGCTAACCATAGAGACTTCACCGGTACCTCGCATCCAATGCTATGGGAACTCTACTTACCCCTTAGCCCCCCGAGCTGCAAAGGGGCCACACATAAGAAACCAACAATAGTAGCTCCAAGACTTTCCTCGCAAGGATGAGCTTCCACTCTTTTACAAACTTGGTATCCCAACTCTCACAAGTAAAACACAATCCAATAAAAATTTGGCAGCATAACAATGCTCAGAAAATCATATCCCTTTCCCTTCTGCCTTATTTGTTTTTATAGGAATTTCTTCACTAACACATGTCCTCATGCACAGATAATTAACTTTTTAGCTAATTTAATTTGGATTATTCACTCACACACTTGTCACATTCTCCCCAAGTTACACTAGCATTTACAAATTTTATTTTATTTAAAAAGGTCAAATTCCCTCACATTCCTCAATGTGTTCCTAATTTCACTCCTAGGTGTCCCTTTGTTCCCCAGATCCTCATTTAAGGAGTGTCTCCTAACTATATCTTAGTTAGAGTTAAATTAGGAATCTTCTTCTAGTTAGACTAGTGTAGTTTGACTCTAGATTCTATTCTATGTACACCCAACCTCTCAAGTTATTAATTATTTCTATTTAAAAAAAATCATTTTTATTAAATTCATGCACACATGTACATTTTATCCAATCTTTATATTTTTCCCACCTTTTCCTAGAATTAGACTTATCCCAAATTTAATATTTTAATTAGTCCCCAAGTGAAACTTAGACTTAGGCCAAGTCTTAGACTTAGGATTAGACTCTTGTTAGGATTTTCACTAATAATTTTATCGTTTACTTAAATATTTAATCCAATAAGGTCTTAATCATTTCAATGTTTTCTAGGCCACCTATATTTATTGACTCAAGTTTAAATTATGCGACCTGCCCCTTCAAGATGCACCTCCATGCTCCAAGGGTGCCACTCGCCTTAGACTTGTTTTGGAAGTTGTCCAACCCTTGGAGTCAACACTCCACTTGGTCAACCTTGTGAGAGACTAAGGGATTCTAAGGAACAAGGATGCCGCCTTATTGCACACTCCTTAGAAATCTTCGTGAGCGATTGTCTCAGTCTTCCCTCACGACATCGTGGATTTTTCGAACTAGGTAATCGTTAACCTACAGTTCAGACCACAGTGGCAGTCCTAGTAGGATGTGACAGGGACGCTGCCACACCTCTCCCTCAATGTATGGTTTCTGTGCATGGCCCCTCTACTCCTTATGTGAGTCGGATTATCAAGCATCGTCAAACCTGCATCCATCGACAAAACGCTGCCAATAATTCCATATACATAAATCTTACTAAAATCAGTCATACAACATATGTGCATGAAATAAAATACTCAATAAATACAATCCACTTCCTAACTCAATTTGAAGTCCAAGGGAATCCATCGATGCCATCAACATCCTTAACTTGTCATGTGTCCTGCACACTCAAGATGACTTGTCAAAAGCATCTGCCAATATATATAAATCAATATAATCAATAAGCCATAACACCTCAACATCATCATATATAACCCATAATCTGAATGAAATCACAAAGTACCATACCTGGATCACTTGCAAGAAAGTGTCCTTAAAGAATAATTCAATAATAGTGTGTTCAGTAGAGCGGGATGTTACATACACCCCCTCGTGTTTTAAACTTCATCTCGAAGTTTGTACAATATATGTATAAAAGAAAGTAAATAAATGTATCTAATATAGATCTATATGTCTAATCTATCAAACTGGTAAGAAAATAGTTGATTCATCTCAAATGCGTCCTCCTAGATAGCCGAGTGTGGACTATAATTGTCCCACTGGACCTTGACCTGATCGACTATTCGACATCATAGCTATTGAATGTGATGGTCCAGAATGTGGATTGGCTCCGCGATGAGAGCACCCTCATCCGACACCTGCAAGGAACTCACGTTAATAACATGTGAATGATCACTAATATAATGTCTCAAAACAGATACATGAAATACATCGTGCATACGCTTCAAAGAATCAGGCAAGGCTAGTCGATAAGTCAATGGTCCTTTATTTTCCACAACTTCGAAGGGTTCCACAAACCTAGGAGAGAGTTTAGCATCCTTTCCAAACTTGATCAAACTCTTGTGCGGTTTTACCCGCAATAAGACTCTATCTCCAACTTCATAACTAGGGTCAAGACGATGCACACCAACATAAATCTTCTGTCGATCTTGCGCTTCTTTAATCCTCTATCTTACCAATTGCATATGTTCTTCCATTTCTTGAATCACTTCTGGTCCTACCATAACCCTGTCCTCAAGTCGATCCCAACTCAACGGTGTCTGACATAGTCACCCATAAAGAAACTGAAACGGGGCCATCTTAATCATACTCTGATAACTGTTGTTGTAAGCAAACTCTACTAGTGGAAAGAATTCTACCTAATGTTTCTGCTGGTCCATCACATACATACATAACATATCTTCGAAAATCTGGTTCGTTCTCTGGGTTTTCCCGTCTGTCTTTGGGTGATAAGTTGTGCTAAAGTTAGTTTTGTTCCCAAATCCTCTTGGAAACTGGTCCAAAATCGTCCTGTAAACACCG
>CBVK0100799680.1:0-10683 GCA_900067695.1 Picea abies
AAAGCGTTGACTGTTGACTATCGGGGTTCGGGGGTTGGAGCTGTAGGTGAATCGTGTTCGCGTGAACCGCGAATCCCCGAATCGCGATCTCCTGAGTTCCGAAGGGGAGATCGCCGAAGGAGTTTACTGTGGGTAACTCTAGAATAGAGTTGGAAGAGCTTGTAACTCTTCGGGCCTGGCTTGAGAGAAGGTCCTGGTGGAAGCGGCTGCTCGCGGAGGAGCAGGCTGCGTCAAATATCATTACATATGAGACATGGTGCAGATAGGAGATATAGAGCTCCAGTATGTATCCACAGATGAACATTTAACAAACATTCTCACCAAGCCTCTGTCTAGAGTGAAGTATGAGTACTTCAAATACAAGCTTGGTATGATGCAGAATGTCCACCCTCGTTGAGAGGGAGGTGTTTTTTTTCTCCTCCTTCCAGCTAACCCCTTTAGCCAAGGGTTACCTAGACCAGTCATGTGAGGTGACTGAGGGGGTATTGCACTGATGAACCTAATGAGAGAAGAAAAATCACATGCATAGTCGTGAGGACTATGGGAGTATCTTCGTGCTACTGGATGAGACTATGACTATGGATGATGTAATTGTAGTAGCTGTGTGATACTAGATGATTTTTGCATAGTTATAGAGGCCATGACTAGGTTGATGGAACTGTAGTAGTTGTGTGCTACTAGCTAATTGTTTCATAATCATGGGGATTACAGACTATGATTATGGATGATGGTGTGGTAATAGATGTGTGCTACTAGTTGATTGTTGTATAATCATAGAGATTACTAGACTGCATGGTGGTATCTTTTGTAGCTATCAACTGATTGTAGGAGAGAGACATTATGTCTCTAGACAATACATGTGTGCTATTTGGAGTGGTTATGTACCAATGGATAGTAATTGTGTACCACTATGGATCGACACAATCGTGTTCTACTGGATGGAATTGTAGTAGTTGTGCACTACTAGATGATTTCCATGGAGACTACCGGTTCACATTGGGAGTAGCTGCGTGCTACTTGATTGCAGAGAATGTGACAGATAATTCAAGCTACCGATGGAAATGTGGTAGCTGTGTGCTACCAACTGATTGCATAGTAGTCAGTGGACTACTAGATGAAGAGATTGTGAAATATACCTGCCTAGATAAGAGGGAGTGTTGATGTTTTGGTAGTTGCGAGATGTACTTTCCCTCCTAGATGACCTTTCTTAGACGAGAAGATGATTTTGGAAGCAAGAGAACCATTGACAGACATGGTAATACCCTAGAAGAGAAGTTGACCTAGAAGAATAAAGAAGTGACACCTTCCTAGAAGAGAAGTCAACCTAGTGAAGAGGATAGGAAGGCTATAAATAGGAGGTGCCTTAGCTCATTTGGATACACTCACTCTCACTCTCTAATATACATAGAATTAAGGTGCAATTATGAGGAAGGGTGACACATCATATGCGGTGACAAAGATTCTTCTTGTTCAGTCTTTCTGGTATTTCTCTCTTGTGCCCTACTCTTGGAAAAGGTGCACTATCTTGGTATTGTGTTGTTGCTGCAACTGGGGTGGTATTTCTGGTTGTATCTTGAGCTAGCCTTTTTCTAGGGTTTATCTGTTGGTTCATGATTGGACTTGCTTTGTTAACGAAATATTCCTATGAAAGGTTGCTAGGTTTTTCCCAGGATAAATCTCTTGTGTTCTTTTGTCTTGTGTTTATGCTGTTATTTCTTAGTACATGATATATATATGTTAATGGTAACAAAGTAAAAGAACACTGGTAACTCTAATGCTATGTAAATAAAGAAAATATAACAAGGACTTGGTGAGAAGGTTGAAGAACCAATGATTGTGAAAAAGGTGCTAAAGCTCTCCCATTAAGATTTTATTCCAAGGTCTTTGCAATTGAAGAAATGAAGGATCTAGAGAGATTGACGATGGATGAGCTACATGGTATTCTCAGTGCATATGAGATGAGGACATAAGAATAAAATCCAATATAGAAGGAAACACATTTCAAAGAATCAACTAAGACAAAAGGAAATAAATTCTATTATGTTTCTAGCCATGGAATTAAATATAGAAGAAGCACAATTTGTGAGAAAGCTAAAAAGAGGATCGAGAAAATACAAATGTAAACTACCCTTCAAATGTTTTAATTGTGGTAGAGTAGGAAATTTTGCTGCTAAATGTCCATATCGAAAAAGGGAAGACATTGATGATGAGGATAATAATGATAAAGAACAACATAACAATAAAAGAAAACCTTATAGAGACACAAAAGGAAAATATACTAATAAGAAGGGTTTCTACTGGAGAGGACAATAACTCATTTGAAGAAAGTGATGGATAATTTTTGATATTGATAAATAATAATTCCTCTTCATAGAAATAAATACAAAGTCTAATGATAAAGAAAATGAAGACACTTAGAAAGAAAAATCAATTTAAGAAGAAGAAGACATTGATGGGGAAGTGAATCTTGAAGAATAACTTGTTAGTGCCTTAGAAGAAATAGACAGATTCAGGGGAAAGAATAAAAAGAAGAAAAATAATTTACAAAAATATGAAAAGAAGGATCATGGTATTGATGAAACAAAAAAAAGGGGAAAGAATAAAACGAAGAAAAATAAATTACAAAAATATGAAAAGAAGGATCATGGTATTGATGAAACAAAAAAATAATTATCATTCGAAGGACTCAACTAGACGAAACAAAAAGGATAGAAGAAGTGGTGAGAATCCAACTTAAATAAAGGAAGAAAATTACGAGAAGCTAGAAGCTGAAATAGTTTCCTTAAGATAGGAACTATAGAAAACAATGAATCGATTGAATAGAAGCTTAAAGTTTGGAAAGAGCACTAAAATGTTCTATAAATTCTAAGTTTTTAAAAGTCACCATTCATCAATACATGTCTTGGTTACGATGAAAAACAAAAGACCCCCATGGGAGATTAAAGCATTGAGATAAAAAAGCCATCAGAAAAGGAAAATGAAGAAAATCCTAAAAGTTATGCAAATATTCTCAAAGGTTCCATCAATAATGGAATAAGAAATAAGAAAGGAAATGACGACCGGCATAAATCTGATTCTTCTCACAAGAATGATTTTAGAAGAGTTGTTCCACCAAGAATACCTTTCACAACCTGGCACCAAAATATTTTCCTTGGCTACTATTTTTCTTGCAATAATTTTGGTCATACAACACTAGATTGTAGAGCTTATGTAGGAAGTTATCATGTGATATATATAAACAGAGGTTATTATAAGACCTCAAAGAATGATTATGTGAGAAAGAAAACCAAAAGTTCTCATGGGTTTGTTGATAGAAACTACAACTCATTTGCTCTGCTACTTGATTACAATACTGAATTTTATAAGTGTAATACCTATGGGAACATATCACGTGAATGTAGAAGCAACATAATAATATCTCTTAAACAAAATAGGGAAGAAGACGTTCTTGCCAATAATAGAGAAGAATGCACAAATGTGTGGAAAAGGAAGAAATAAGAACCAAAGAAGGACGAATGTGGATTTGCAATGTATTCTCAAGACAAAGGAAGCCAATGGTACATTGATATTGGATGTTATAAACACATGATAGGGGATTCGAAAAAAATTTCTCACCCTAAAAGAAGAATAAGAAGAAGGCATCGTTACCTTTGGGGATAATGCTTCTGCAAGGATAGTTGGAAAAGGTACCGTTAGTATTGATGATGGAAAGACTAAAAGACATAATGTTTTGTATGTTGAAGGGTTAAAACAAAATATTATAAGTTTCACTCAAATGTATGATCAAGGTTAAAACCTCACATTTCATTCTAAAGGATTTGAGATAAGGAAAGTAGGTTTAGGAAGATTAGTGGTGTTAACGGGTCCAAATGGCCTGTCAAGAAGATAAAGGGAGAATACCTGATGGAAGGTCCCAATTAGACCTACTCTCATTTGATGTAGAATTTCCTACAAGTATATGGGCCTTAGTGCTTCGCATAATTAAAATAAGAAAAGGGGAACTCTCCCCCAAAAGTTCTAAATAATCCCAAGGATAATCTAACTAAAAGGAAACTAATCTAATCCTAAAATACTTTTAATCTATCTAGGTTGAAAAGTTAAAAGAATGAGTACAATGAAAGGTAATACCATCAGAACAAAAAATAGTTCATTTATTCTAATGATAAATGAAAACAACAATGCTACAGATAAACAGACAAATAGTTGTACAATACATTCATAAAATCATTTATGTACCCACAAGGAAACGTGTGACAACATGAGCATACAACATAGTGCATAAATAGTTCATACAACAAAATCCTATATACATAAAGATTAGTCTCATATACATCTACCCAGATCCACCCATTTCAAAAATGTCTCTTCCTCTTTATTCTCGTAGAAGTGATAGTACCATGATTGTTTACAAATAGAAAAAGTTCCTAAATTATTTTAGTGATCTCTTTTACAGAAAATGAAGAGAACCTTTTTTGCATCTTGAAACTGTCATTTTGTCAGATGACAGTTACAATGTTTCAGTTCTCCTTCGTGATTGGGACTTTAGATAATTACAAAATCAATTAAAAATACAAGGATATGTTACAACAATCTAGTAGTTTTTGGAAATTTCATTTTGTCTGTGAAGTATTTCCTTGATTTGAAGTCCTCAAATATAGTGTCTATCATGTTCAACTACATCCTCAGTTTGTCTGTATACAATGATAGCATGCTAGGTGGGTTATTATGAGTATCTTTCCACTTTATGATATTTTCATATTCATTCTAAGACTTCTAGTACCTTTCTTACATGCTTTTAACCTATATGCCTTGCTTAATTTAGTCATATTTTTTTTTTTGTATTATGTCCAACACACAGTTCATATTTTTTGCTTAATTGATTTAGCCCCTAAGTAATATTTTTAATTTTAGGGGCTAAATTTCGCTCATGGGCTAATTTTCCACGGTTTTATAAAAAAACAAGATTCGCTATTTTAAAAATGATTCGCCCAAATTTTATATGATAAAATTATTTTACCTTAAAAATTGCCAAAATTTTATAAAAACTATAATACTTAGAAATTTGAATATTTTTATAAAAAATTGCCAATCATTTATAGTTAGCATATGAAGGATTAGTAAGATTCGCCAAAGTTTCTAAATTTTAAAATAAATTTCCATCCTTAAAATCATCCCTGACACACACAAGATTTTTTTGTTGCATATCCTTGATTTCTTCATTTTCCCTTGTGGCCTTTTCTTTGATTATATCCAAGGAAATAGTTCCTCTTTTTATTTCTTTTAGTATCTATTTTCTCAATGTATTTCATTTGGTGACTAGTAATAGTAAAATAGTCTGATCCTAGAATGGGGTAGGTCCGACAACTTCCTAGTTCTTTTCTTTTCTATATTACATCCAAGATATTTTGTCATCCATGCAAATCTTCACACATACAGAGTTACTTCACCTTCAATATTAATTAAGGATAACAAAGATTTCATAATTTGCAAAATACATACATGTTATTCCAAAATCTACAACTAACATTGAAAATTATTTGTTTTCTAACAACAACATTGTTGATGTGTTAGTGGTTTTACAATCAAAGTGAGTTCAATTGTGTCTCAACAGGGTTATAATGTTTTACCATTTTCTCCAAACCTTATGCAATTAATACCAACTGTGTTACTATAGTAATAGTAAAAGAGTCATATCATGGAATGGAGTAGCTCTGAAAGCGTCTTGCTTCTTTGATTTTCTAGATTACATCTGAGATATTTTGTCACATGTGTAAATTGTCACACAAAAGGAGTTACTTCACCTTCGATATTGATTACAAATAACAATGATTTCATAATTTGCAAAATATGTACCTGTTATTCCAAAATCTACGACTAATAGTGAAAAATATCTGGCTTCTAACAACAACAACATTTACGTGTTAGCGTTTTTACGGTCAAAGTAAGGTTGATTGTGTCTTAACAAGGTTATAATGTTTTACCATTTTCCCCAAACCCTGTGCAATTAATAAAAACCGTATTACAACTCTGATTCGGTAGATTCATCCAATTTGTCATTAAATCTCAAAGGCAGTGCAACGTTTATTACAGTTGGCATATAGCAGAAGGGACATAGTTGAATGGGAGAACATTTCTCTGATTATATCATCATATGGAGTTTGTAAAATAAAAGGCTCCATAGATAGATATTGTGATAATATCTACCGACGACGATGCATTTTAAATTAATATTTATTCTCAAAAAGTGTGCTAGGGAGATGGTGGATGATTAATTTGTAAGACTTTACGTTTTAACCACTTGTATAACCCACAAAACTCTCCCTTTTACTTTCAAGAAATTATGTTCAAGGAGGATTTATGTTTAATACTGTTGAAAATAAAATATTATCTTTAAAAGTCATCATCGAAAACTTGTTAATATGGATCGTCATATCATGGTAGGGCCAGATCATTGGCAATTTTACTCAAGACATATTGTCATCGGTGATCCCCTATAGCAAAAAAGGGAGCAACTCTAGGATGTTTCCCGATGACAAAAGGTTTCTCTAACTAGCAAATGCCAATGAAATAATTCCATATGGAAATATGAGATCCAGTGGAATCCCTGTTAAATTCTAATGGAATGCAGGGTATGGTTTGGGCCCACTTAGTATGTTGTGAAGCATTTTATCCCAAGAAACTTTTACATATAAATGGAAATGGTTTACGTGGCAGAGAGATCATCATCAACTATGGGAGGATAATTAGCAATAAAAAAACTTTTATTGCATCCTTTTGACGAAGAAAACGTTGTAGAGGCATCATCGTCGAGGTTTGTAAACACAATCACTTCATAGATAGATATCATAAGGAGATATTTAGATGGTGATTTATTGCATAGTAATATTTTATTCTCAAAAAATGTGCGAAGGGGGGAAGTTGGGCGATGAGTTTATAAGGTTTTATGTTTCAATTACTTATGCAATCAATGGTAAATATTTCCCCTATATTTTCATGGAATTATGTTCGAGAAGGATTTAATGTTATGAGGTAAAAGAAAATGTTAACTTCTCTTTTAAAGGTTGTGATTTCGTCATCGGGAAATAGATTAATCTGGATTGTTGGTTTATATCAGAGTTAAAACTTTGACAGGTAGCAAGGTATTTCATCCTATGTAAATTCAAGGAATCAATACCATTTGGATACTTGCATAACAACATGAATTATTGAGGAAGTAATATCGTCGTTGATTCTAGGAGATAACTCTTTGAGGGACATGTTTCCTATTTAGATTTCCCGACGACGACGTTGTAAACACATCATCATTGGAGTGATCATAATTAGGAGATAGTGCCATGTCAGAAGAAAAGGGTTGACGATATATGATCGAGGTCATGCACATATGTATTTGGGGATTATAGCTATGGATGAATTTATTCTAGAAAAGTTTTAAGGTTTATGAGGACATACAGAAAGGGACCTAGACAATTTGTTCTTGCACTGTTAACAAACTTTTCTCAGATTTGACTTTGGAGATTATGTACAAAAATTAATCCTGTAACAAAATAACTATTAGGGTGAGTAAAGTGTAGTACCTTGGAAAATTTTGGTAGGATGGGTACCCACTAAACTCAAGAGTTTTGGTGGGGTGTTGTGTGTCTCACAACAAGTTGTATGCACCTAATTTATAGCACATAAAAAGGACTAGTGACCTTGTGATTCAAATTAAAAGTTTGAAACCAAAGAACATGATATAAAGAGGATGAAAAATTTAAATTAGTCATTACAAAAAACATCAACAATAGACTCATTCAATATAACCATCAATAGATCATCAAACCATGCAGTCACATAGGATCATCAAGCACTTCGAAACCAACAAAAGTTTCAAATATAAATATCAAGTCCATTATACAAATGTCAAGGAAACATCATAAGACAAGAAGAATTATGAAGACTTTTGAAAGCATAATATCACAAGGATTAAGCAACCTATATAAATACAATCATTGATAAATATCAAACCCCCAACTTTATCAAAGTAGGAAAATACATACCATTAGGATCAAGCAGTAGAGGATTAGGCAACATAGTTCAAATTTTAGTAAGGGGCCCTTTTCCTTTTTTCTTGTAAAAAACAAGTAAAAGGGGGTTGTTGTGGCCTCAAAAAATAGTGACACACTAGAAGAACCAATTATCTATGTCAATATAAGTTTAGGGCCTTTAATTCATATTTGAATTTTAAAGGTAATCTCAAGAAAACTGCAAACAATTTTCCAATAACTATGGGTACCACAATGATGACAAAATTTCTAAAAGATATAATCCAATATTTCTAGTACTTGTAATATAACACACCCTTTTCAAAGAGATGAATAATGAGGTTAAATATTTTAGTGGCTACACACTTCATATTGGTTTTGGTTTGACCATGGGTTTTCACATTTAATAATAAGAAAACATCTACATAAGTGTGTTCTTCGTCTCTCCTTTATTGGCATTGCTTCGCTACTAGTGAGCGTCCATAGCCCCGACAAAGTTACCTCAGTACTATACAAGCATATCCCTGTTTTCAACAGGCGTCTATAGCCTCGACGAGTTTACTTGTACTTCCCACACTATTAATAGTTCTTTCAACTTCCTTTTAATTTTCAGAATATGTTCATCCTTTTAGATTTGTATATAGATATGCATATGTACATAGTGTGTGAAGGAAGCAGGGTGGTACAAGAGTTTCTTTTATTTGTTAAGTAGATGTTCTAAATTTTAGTTTAACCCATAGATAACCCCAAAAACCATCACAACATGGGCCATTTTATTAATATGAAGCGAATGGAGCTCAAATACAAATGATAGATAATATGGATTATCATGGTGTGTTCAGTAGGCACATGTGTTCTACCACAACTATCAGTACACACCCATAGTTAAGAACTTCATGAATGTTCATTCAGATAGAGAAACCCATGCATCTTATGACTTGTAAAATCTCTTCAGTATGTGACCAGAATTGGACCATTCCCCCACTCAAATTTCAAAAGTAATCCTCAAGGCAGACTGAAGAGTCAAATCATCTTAGGGAAATACCAACATTTGAATTCAAAATGGAAGGAAATTGTACAAGTAGGAAGAAAGACTAAAATCAGAATTAAATTCATAAAAAGAAAACTAAACTGAAAGAAATATAAATCTAGAATGTCATTCACCAAGAAAGAATGAAAACTGGCAAAAGGTAAGAAGAGAAATCTCAATATCAAGCAAACATCAGGGGGAAGAAACAAAGAAAATGTTTTCAATGAAGGATTGAAAGTAATCCAAGGGAAATAATTAATCAAGAAATGTTAACCATTTAATATCAATCCCAATGAAGAAGGTTCGTAGAGTTTCTGATCTTAAATGAAGAACAAACCAGATCATGAGAATTGATGATTTAGTGAAAAAGTTTCGCAACACAATTCTCCAATCTGATTGTCACATACAATTTTTTCTTTCATTTAATGCAACACAAATATCATTCGGGAATCTATCAGAATGAGTTAATGTAGATTCTCAATCAAAACATATTTTCAAAACCAATTACATGAAACATTCCACAAACCCATGAGCTCTTGAACAATTCCTTTGCATATTTGAAAGTAATTGATTTTTGAACAAAAAACACATTTCATATTTCTCACCAAAGTGCCATTTCTCTTTGCTATAAAAGATAAGAATTAACCAAATAGATCCAAATCATTCAATTTGACAAGGCAAAGAGGAAAAATAACAGTTATGGAGGTCATCAAAATAGTCATTAAAATGACTCCAAACTATCAATTTTTCACATGCAACTCTATGTGACAATTTTTTAGATATGAAAATTGCTTCCTAGTGATATAACAATAAAACATATCCAGGAGGATCTCGGTGGCCACCCACCTGTCCAACTGGATCAAAACAATTTTTTGGCAAATTTTTATTTTTAGTGGTTTTTCGGTTCTTGAACTTCTGGCGCCCACATGACTTTTGGCGCTTCATCTCCTAGGGTTAGGTTGTTGGATGTCTAGGTTTTTGGCATTCATATTTATTATAAAAAGGCCTTCAAATTCTCATTGTACTCATCTTCTTGAAAATGAGTGTAGTCGTCACATCTCTTCTTAGAGATAAGTTTTCACCATTCTAGCAAGCTTGTTTTGAGTCTGCATTTTATAGTTTTCAACATATTTCTTATTTAATAGAATTCAAGTTTTATTGTATCTCTGTTATTTTTCACTGTGTCTCTCTGTTAATATTATAAATCTGTGGTTTCATTTCATTCCACTCATAAATTCGGATTAGTGGTATTAGAGTGGTATGCTCGTCGCTTTTTTTAATGCATGTCCTCGACATGGTCAGGGTATAGAGAGTTGGGTCTCGAGCTTGTTTTTCTTGAGGAAAACTACCCTCACACACCCAATAAAATTTCCATGGTGGGAGAAAACAAATACGACGGGATAGGAGATCCTTTCAAAATGTTGCTTGAGGAAGCCCTTGAGTGATAGAGGAATGAGATGATGGACAAATTTGCAGAAATCCTTCGACGACTGCCGACAAACAACACATCCACCTCAAGTCGAGACATTTTCCCCTTCAAGGTACAAATAAATTTTGATATCTCTATATTTGAAGTTCAAATAGATGCATATGCCATAGATAAATGGTTAAACCTTCTAGAAGGGTATTTTT
>CBVK0100799681.1:0-10683 GCA_900067695.1 Picea abies
CAAGATTATATAATTGACTAAAAGATTCGCCAAAAAATTATATATACATTTTATATTATTGATAAAATAGCCTTCAATTTTTCCTATATATCATGGGGATTCGCCCATTTATTATACATATAAATTTAGGGGGGGTCCTTAAAATCACCCCTGATATTCTTATAAAATACATTGCATGGCTAGCCCCACATTTCTAATTAATGGAGGTTGACGCGGCATCCACTTGAACCATGGTGATCAATACGATTTACTAATGGTTTGCACCATTGGAAAGGTATCGGTGTTGGAAAGTGTCATTTGATTACTTAAAATGGATCCAAAATATTTCATATGGTTTTTTGGACCCAATTTTCCAAATTTGGACCAACTGCCAAAATGGCCCTGTAAGGTGATTCCTCTAATTTTTCCACCCAAAAATGATTGAGATATATGAAAAACAATATAATGATATAATCTGGATCAAAAATAATTTCTAGTACTTCGAAGAGAAACAGGACTTGGTATGGGTAAACAAAATAGAAAGGTTGGAATACCTACAAGCCATCAATGCTCATCTTCAAAAAGAGAATAGGAACTTGAAGGATAATTTCCATGTGTATGACTAGAGGATGGAAAATATGGAGAAGAACCTTGATGCATAGACAATATTGGTGTCATTTCGAAAGAACCAATTTTATGAATTACAAGAGTCCCTCACTATGGTTATGGAATATTGGGACAAGAGAAGAATGCAGTTTGTGCAATTGGGAGAGAAGGTATTTTAGATGGATAGATGGAAAGAGGATAACCTCACTCAAATGATGGCTCAGCTACAACTAGAGTTGTAAAATAAGGAAGAAGAAATGGAAAAGCTACAAGTAGTTTTCCAAGAGACTGAGAAAGCAAAGCCACCTTTTGTTTCCACTGCCAATTCCAACACCATGACCGACACAACTCTGGTAAGCTCACCTTCCTTATATATTTATCAAGACCATTTTGGTGAATTTGAGAAGAATACTAGAGGAATTCATTTTAAAATGTTGAATTAGATGGGATACAATGGACAAGGGCCAGGAAAGAGAAGAGAATGAATCATAATCCCCATAGTAGATAAACCGAGGGTCAAGAACGAAGGCTTGGGTTTATATAGTAGAGAGGAAAAGGCCATGAACAACAGGATTACATTTGTGAAGGAAAAGGACATGATGGAATTGACCTTCCCATGAGAATAAATAGAAACAATGAATGAGGATGTTAGCACACCACCACTCCATCCTTCTTATGGTAGAATGTAGAAGGAAAGTGATGAGGAAAGTGAAAAGACTCAACCTACATCAAAAATTAGAAGAAGTAGTGAGAATTTCATTCAGGTCAAGAAGAAGGACAAGAGGTACTCATCAATTAAGGATTACTTTGTTTGTCACTACTACAGAAAGAAAGTCCATAATGATTCCAATTGTTGGTACTTAGAGACATGTTCTTTATGTGGGAAGAAGGGCCATCATGTGGCATATTGTTGGGAGAAGCAAGCCACACGCCACAAGCCATGTCATTTTTAGAGGAGTAACAACAAGAAGAGTTCCCAAAACCAATAATAGACTCAGAGACATATGGAGAATAATAACATGATAAGCAGTCCATACACCAATGCCAAGAACTTTTTCCAACACTACAATTTGAGTAGACATTGAGAAGAAAAGTGTTGATGACTTCATCTATAGCTTTACCCCAAGAACCACACTTCCAAGATATGTGATCTTAAATTGTCATTGATATTCCACTAGAATAGTTTGTTACAACAAATCTTACAATATTTTGAAATCATTTATTATGTAGTTTATTACCTTAGATATCAAAATTAATATTTCTAGCATAACACTCAAACTTATGGAAATAAATGAGACCAAAATGAAGGAAACAAACAAATGAACACACCATCCACAGAAATGAACAAAATATGTGACATAGGAAACCCAATAGGGGAGAAAACATAGCTATAAGGTGAGGCATATGCTCTACTCTTTTTTTTCTCAATTATGAAATGAAAGTACAAATAAAGGAGCTCTCAATGTGGAGTTTCCATGGACATTGTGTCTTGAATGGGTACTATAAAATCTTCTACCTATCCTTAGTATGCTTTGATATCCCAGTCCTATATGCTTATCTTAACTATGGACCAATAACAATACCAAAAGAATGGAATCCATTCCTTTCCTAGAGGCCCAGTATTTAACATATCCTAATAGCCATCTAGGGTTAGGGTTTTTGCATGTCTTAACCCTTTATTAGTGTTAGGGTTTTGGACCTTCTAGAATATTCTTGAAATTATACATGTGAATAGCCCCACTTGTGTGAGTAATGGGGGTTGATATGGTATCCACTCAGTACCATGATAGTCAACGAGGTAGTTCAACTTGCAAGAGAGATAAATTCTACATACAAACTCTAATTGAGGTTATTTTCACACCATCGGAAATATTTCGATGTGTATAACAATGTCAAATGATGGAGCTATGCTTGCAAATTTTTTACCCCAAAAAGTTCCATTTGATGCCTTGAATTAAATCTATAATTTTTTAAACCCCAAATCACCAAACTAGGACTTGCCCCTAAAATGGACCCTACAGGATGCATGCAAATTCCTCCAATTTTTCCACCCAAAAAGTACCAATATAGATGAAAAATTGTATAAAAATCCATTCTAGATCAAGAAGAGTATGGAAAGTGAAGCCAAACAGAGATAAAGAACTCACTACATCTCCAACCCAAGGAGCATAATTTTCCCAGGGAGTTATAAAAACATCGAAGGTCAGTATCGTCATTGAAGAAGATAGTGGGTTGATCTCAACAACCAAGGCATTCCCATTCCAATTGTTACCTACAATATTCTAGAAGAAGTTTATATTCATGGATATGTATCAGAGATTATCCAATATTGGTGGTAGGAGGTCAATGGAAATCCCTCATTCTTGTATTGTCCAAATATTGAGGTATTCATTTTTCCTCAAGACTGTAACCTATTAACGATTTTCCCCTACAACCATACATGTGTAGGATTTTTCGAATGATTTGGGTGGAAGAAGGTCTATGATTACATACCAAGGAGGGCATTCAAGTGACGTTGTTGTAGGGACAACGTGTCAGTAATCATACACAAACAATGGAGGGTTGTTTCCATGCTGAGAAATAATTGTTCATAGTAGAAGAAGGAAATCCACACATCCTCTTATGGTATTACTAAGTGATGGCATCGCTTGTTGGGATCACACTAAATGAGAAAAATAGAATTTGACTTCACTTCATTGACTACTGAGATAGAGCATATCCAAGTCTAAGAATGCAAGAGACTTGCATGTTGAAGATGGGAATCAATTATGATGAAATATTTCCAATCTAAATATTTCTCAGAGTTGAGGATTGGTGCACAGGATTATGCACCGCAAGAACAAGCGAGCTACGAACCAGAGCTATATCCATATCCATGAGTCAAAGTTAGAGACATAGGCAGGAACCAAAGTTAGATCCATGTTCTATAGCAGTAGACAAAAGGAAAATTGATCAAGATTGTTCCTCTATGATTTTGGAGAACAAAAATCCTCTCAATGGGGAGGTGTGATACAAAATGGATCCAAACAAGTGAATGGTTGTAAGATTCAGTACCTGCAAATATAATGTAGTAATTAATGAAGGTCAGATAAACTATAAAGGACATTGCAAGTGTAAAAAAAATGAAATGAAACTGAGAGAAAAAAAATTAAATAAAATATAAAGATGATAAAAGGAGAGGAAGAGAGAGAGGAATGGGAACTAAAAGGTCAATCTATTGGCCTTCCCATTACCCCCCTGGCTCTCATATGTCTTCTTGTAATTTGAGTCTCAAAGGGTATTTTGTCCGAAGAGGTGAGGATGCACAGAGAGCCATGAGTTTCATTGTAACCAGAAATTGTTGAAATGAGATTGTAATCTGAGCCATTTATGTAGAAACCATTTGTGGCATCTCCTAGCATTTCCTTATGTTTCCCTATATCTCTTGCAAACAACTGCATATTTTTTATTTAATACCATGGGAGAAATATTATTGCAAACAGATATAGTTCTTCATTCTTGTCTTAACAATGCTCCAATAGCTACACCTAGGGAGATACAATGAATACCCTCATGCATCCTTTTCCTCAATTTCAGCATAGAAGGATTCCTAATTAGGATGAAAAATAAATCTAGTGATATGTTGAATAGATGTTCCTTCTAGTATTCAACTTATTACTTCAAATAGCTATGGCTATTCCCTCTTGGCTTAACTTTTCTCCAATAGCTACACCAGAGAGATACAAGGAATACCCTCATGCATCCTTTTCCTCAACTTCAGTATAGAGGGATGCCTAATTAGGACACAAAATTACCCTATTGTAGTATTTATATGTAAAATAGATGTTCCTTACATTATTCAACTTCTTCTTCCAAAGAGCTATGGTTCTTCCCTCTTGGATTGACACTTCTCCAATAGCTACAACATTGTCATCACAATTTATCTGAAATACTTTCTTGATATCAAATAATATTGACTATGGTCTCATTTATATACTTTAAATTGGTTAAGAGCAACAAGTTCACTAGCAATGTAGATAGCCAAGAATTTGTTTTTAATTCATTAAGGATTCTCAAAGAAAATGAAGTGAAAAAACAACACTCCACAATGCTTTGTAAATACCTAGGAATGAATACTTTTTTAATAAAAAGGAAGAGAAACATTCCTAAGAGAAATGATTGAAAAAAATAAACAGACTCACCAGCCCACTAGAAAGAGATGGCATGCAGCTCATTGTTGTTTGCTTTTAGACCTATCCTATTGGTTGGGTGATATAGTAAAGTCATTAGTAGTGAGGGGAAGGAATCATAGATGATCAATTTTGTCAACCATTATTAGACAACTTGGATGATTCTAGTGCTATCTATTTCAGAAATCTAAGTTGGTATGAACCATCCCCATATTATTCCTAGTACTTTTGAGTCAATTCTTGTCTCTACGTAAATCACTCATCCAATAATCCATAAATAGTCGGGCCACCTTCTCATCCCAGATAGGTAAATTCTATCTCTTCCTATTGAATAGACGTGATCAAGAGAGAAGGCCTAGATGCATTTGGTCCCACGGGTGATTTGCCAATTTATTATTGAGATCTACCTAGCTAAGTCTTTCTCATCCACCTATTTGTAGGGTCAAATTTAGAATCGTTTCATTCTAAAGTGAGGAGAAACATAGGAAATCATGATTATGCACACAAAGAAGGGTCACTGAGTAAGACGAAGTAAATATTGGTAATGCAGGTACCTTACAAGTGATGGTGGTAATACAAAATAGGAGGGAAAATCTGGGTAGGGTACTAGAACTTGTAGTAGGTAATGGTAATGAGTGTAAGTTATTAGTAAAGGAGGTAATATAGGGTGAGGCATTATGAGAGGGATCACTAGAGGAAATGCTAGTATGGGTAAAAATCTCTAAGAAATGATAGATGGTGGAGGTGGGACCGAATTTTAGGATAGATGGTCTTTGAGGGAGTGACTACCATAATGTTAAAGCTATAGAAAGAAATTTTACTTGAATAGAGGTTTTAGGTTGGTATCAAGCATAGATAGGAAGTGGGGATTAGATTACATAGTGACTAGGTTTACTAGTACAGGAAAGCCTATCTCTCAAATTTTATACAATACTTATCATTATGAAATGAAATGAAATTTAGTCATGTTTGAAATTGAACTATTGACATAACGACTTCATTAAGTGGGATGAAGTGAGACGGTTCCTTCTAGTGTAACTTCTCTTATTTTTGATAACTAGGCTAGGCCAAGGCCAAGCTAAGAAATAATAATAGAAGTTAATAGAAGGTAAGGAATAAGGAATAAGAAGTCCCAAGAAATAAGTAAGGAGAAGACATACATACTTTCCTATATTTAAGAGTTATTATCTACTTTAGAGTTTTCTAGTTATTCTTTCTCACATGACTTTAGAGAATAATGTCACACTATTTAGAAAAATATTCTGTATCCTCCCCTACCACCTTATTTGCCTCATCCTATCATTTTATTTCTTGGCAAAGAATAAGGTCCTTACATTAATGCAAAGGATGTATTTTGATCCGATAGGGATCTTCTTCTCATTCTTAGGTCATATCCATCTCTTTTAGACCCTACACTTAGGGCATGCTTTGTTCCCCCTTCACCACCAAGTCCCTCCATTTTCTTTGATGCTTCATTTACCTCTTTCCCCTCCCCTATTCATTTTGGTGCATCCTTTACTACGGGAATTTTCCATGTGTGACCATGTTCCTCTCTCGTTTACACCGATTGCAATATGTGTTAACATTTTAAGAATCCATAGTTTAAGTACTCATGAAACATAATTCTAACCATCGTGAGAATGACATATATTACATCATTTTCTCCCTTATGGACTAAGAAATTCACTACTCTCTTATAAAGAATATTTTCCTAGAATGCCATGTTTACCACTCAGAGACTCTAACACTATATGTTAGGGTAAGAGTCCCATGTTATATGTCAATTTGATCTTCTATGTTATCTCATGTCAAAGATAGCTTTATCATATCATGAAACTAAATGGATCTTATTGTGTTAGGGATTTGATCTTCACTTTATAGTGGCGAAGTCCCTCTAGGAAAAATTCATTGTCGACTAGTTAGTTGACTATAGTATGCATGATTCCCCATCAAATATGATTCACATCCAAATGAGAATGTGGCAAAGGAATCAATCATAAACTTGTGGTTAGGGGGGATTTCCATAATTTTTCATATTGTCGGAGAAACTTGGAATGCTTAATTCTAGTTGTGTCGATGTGTCTATGGTTTAGTTGTGACCCTCTGCCATTCTAGATATAGTTAAGGTTTCCATGACACACAATAAGTGATTCATCACTTTACGAGTGAAATTAATTAAAATAGAGTCATAAATGTAAGGTGATAGGGTTTAAATGAGTAAGTTAGGAATGTTTTTAGAACTTTGTAGTTGATAAGCATGATACTAATTGGAACCATATTATATTATCAATTCTCTAGGCCTATCAAACATCAATGAAAATTGCCACATGATTTATGCCATTTCATCTCATCCATGGCATAGAGGCAATGTTACCTATTGAATGTGAGATCCCCCTCCCTCCATTTGGCCATCAAACCCCTCCCTGACACTACTATTCATGAGCAAAGGTTATTCACATTGGAATAAGAGGACGAATACCACCACATTGCCTTATAGTACAATGAGGTTGTGAAGAAATATCCCAAATTCAATCATAACCATAGGGCTAATCATGATCATGGTTGAGTTCATTAACACACTACGATTTGTAGAATCAAATACTTCATAATGGTATCCAAAAATAGAGAGGTGCATAAAGTGTACCCAATATTCTAGTTTCAATGGTAAGCCACTTCCCACCCTCCCATGCACATAACATGGAGGAATCCCAATAACTATGGAGAAATACCAATATTTCCTAATAGTTAATATGGCCAAATCAACTTACATATCTTAACCAAACCCTGGAACTAAGATTAATGGAATCGTCTCTATTCCATATATAAGTTGGTGCTTCAAAGCCTTAGAAATGGAATCGTCTCTATTCCATATATAAGTTGGTGCTTCAAAGCCTTAGAAGAGAGAGGTAGGACTCATTTGTGCATTTATTCAACAGCACTTGCAACTCATGTTTCTATTGAATACTAAAATAGACATCATCCCTATACCTAGTTGAAATAGTGAAAATGCACACTAATCCACGTGAAAAAAATCAAAGACCAAAGGGAAAGGGAGAGGGAACCAACCCACTAGCCTGACCGTTAGGAGGGTGACAAACTTTGGTGCGATGTTTTTCTCAAGAGAGGGTGAGAAATGAACCGCTCGACCATATAGTAGGGAGATTAATGATTTATCACTAAATCTCCCAAAACCAAAGGGAGAGGGGGAGGGAATCAACTCGCTCATCCGACCATTGGGAGGGAGGGGAACTTTTTTTATTGCTTCACCATGGAACATGGGTTTCTTTCTAATTGAGATGATCATAAGCATACCACTTTGATGCCCTACCCACTATTGATGAAAAAGATAGAGAACTGTTGGAAGCATTTGTCTGGTAGCATGATTGCTAATGAAGGTATGTGTCTGAATTGCATGTCACTTGCGCTCATTATGATCATTTTTGCTTGTTATGATTAGTCTAGGGTGCACATCTCTTTATTTATCAGGAGCTTATCCTTTCAAACTATTACTAGGGTTGGAAAAACTAAACCTAGTTCTTTTACTACTAGCACTAACTAGGACATGCTCAGATGCTTGGAATGTAGCCTCTCTTCATGTTTCCCTTGCATCTATCTATGATGTCTATGGTGTTACTGATGTTTATGATGAGAATTCTTTCTTTTTATGGTAAGGCATGTATGTTATTCTCTCAATTTTCAAGGTGGGGGCCATGTTTTCTACACGAGTAGTGACTAGACGATATCATGCTTGCTAAGATGGTATGTTCAATATTAGGTAGCATGCCTTATAATGTTCCAAATATGGGTGCAAATCCTTTTGAGTGAGTCTATTGTTTTCTTCACTATGTTCCCTAGCATTATTTCTCCTTCAAAATCTACCACCTTCTCTAAATACAAATACAAAACTAGTCCCATATTCACTTAATAGATAGTGCGCTAGTGAATTTCATGAATCAACAAATCAACAACCCACTGAGAGATATTCAATGATGCTTGAGAACAATTGTCGAGGGAGATATATGTGGGAAGGCAAGGTTATCCCTTTAGTTTTCCAGTTCCTTTCTGTAGCTTGGGATTTAAACTTATATTAGGTAGTCCATGATTTTACCTACATGATACTGCCAACTCCTCATGTCCAATAAACATATCCCCAATCAGTTAGCTATAATGAATGCATAATATAGACTGTGATCTTACCTATGAAATATGCTCAGGTTCCTAAATTCCAACCTTCTCCTCAATCCAATAAAAATATTCAGTAGTATAGGTAGGTGTAAATAGGAAGAGAAGTAGGCGTAAATATGAGAATAGGCATAAATAAAGATAGGTAGGCATCAATGGTTAAATTTAATGGGCATTTATCCGTTTTTTCTTATTTAGTTGTCATTTGCCAACAATTTTCAATTTTGCATGTCATTATTGATGTCTACTTAATTCTTAAAACCGTCAAATTGACAAGTGCGTTGAAATTTTACACACACACACACATATGGTGATCTATTAAGTATTGAAAAGTTGGTTAGAGGCTAGAGCTATCATTTTAGTAAGTAGATTATGGGATGATAGGTTTCACATTATCTTCACTGCAGTGTGATTGAATTTCCATAAAGGCACCTCCTCGGATACCCTCGAACAATAAGTACTCCAGTTCAAGTTGTAGCCAAATCATGATCATTGAGGATACCCTCCATTAATCAAGGCATGATTGAGTTAGTGAAGGTAGCTAGCTCTATTCAAGAGATGCATGGAGTGTGTAGTTGCATGATAAAATTCAATAAATCTCAATTTCCAGTTGTGTCAAAGTAAAGCCTAGACAGTATAATAAGGAAGATTTTTGGAAAGATGTTAAGCAAAGATGAATCTTAAATGTTTAAATATTTTTTTCTTTTTTGTTTATGTTTTAATGGTGTTGTATTCCATATGATGTAGGACACATCAAATATTTTATTATTCCATATGATGTAGGACACATCAAATATTTTATATAAACTTTTGCAATTGATGATGTTATATTAATTGTTATATACACACTGCCTTTGTATTCACAATAAAATTTGCTCTTGTACTCACAAAAAAAATTAACAAAAACACATATAATACATAATATTTAAATGTCCGACAAAAATAAACATAAAACACCATGTCAAAGGGAGTTTTAAAAAGAAGCTCGTCATAAAAAAAATTCTTAATAAGTAGGAGTGTCCATCAAATATATATCCTAAGGGACATAAATACCACTTTCCAATAATATCCCCTTTAATACTCGTAATCAAGGATCAAACATTAATTGAAAATGAGTGTAATGCATACATGCATGGTCTAATGGTTACACAACTCCTTAGTAAATGACGACCAATATACACCTTGTTACACAGCATTAAATGTTACAATAGACAGTGTATAGATCTTGCTTTAAAATCCAACAACCTATAAATCATTCAACGCTATTTAACAAAGTGAATATTATTCACCTTACAAAACCTAAAAGACTAAAAACACAAGAGATTGAGTAAAATATATAATTATAAATAATATTATAATTACTTAAAAAAACCTAACCTCATAATTATAATCTTATTACAATGTGCTATGGTTAAAACCATATGGTAGAGGAGAAAACACTATGTCACCTCATTAGAGCCGCGGGCCATTTAAATTTAATTCAAGAGAGTGATGAATGTTTACTCGGTTTAGGCTTTATTTACTAGAAAGTCAACATCCTTCCTCCAAAAATCAGATAAACAACGTTTAAAAAGCCACGGGCCATTTAAATTTAATTCAAGAGATGAATGTTTACTCGGTTTTCGAAAGTCAACATCCCTCTATAAATCAGTTAAACAACCTTTAAAAGAGTGTTGTCATTAGGTTTTTTTTTTTTTAATAATAAAACAAAATAAACATATACGACAACTTGAACTCTAACATGAAA
>CBVK0100799682.1:0-10683 GCA_900067695.1 Picea abies
GTAGTTGCGTCCTTCACTCCAAGATAATCACACATAAAGTGGAATTTTCGCTCAGTAAAAGTTTTGGTGAAGATGTCGATAATTTGTTCAGAAGAAGGATAATACTGCAAATCGATGATCTCATCATGCGCCAACTCTCTGATGTAATGCATGTGGATCTCAAAATGTTTTGTTCTCTATCGCTGCACTGGGTCTGTACAAAATTTCAGTTTGCTTTGATTGTTGCACTAGATGACAACCAGACAATGGAACTAGATATCGAGCTTAGTGAGGAAGTTTTGTAGCCAAAGTTCTTGAATGGTAATGTTGACCGCTCCTTTGTACTCAACGTATGTTGATGATAAAGAAATTGTTGATTGATTTTTACTCAACCAATAGACGGGGTTAGATCCCAAACTAAAAAAGTGGAATTTCTGCTCAGTAAAAGTTTTGGTGAAGATGTCGGTAATTTGTTCAGAGGAAGGATAGTACTGTAAGTTGATGATCTCGTCACGAGCCAACTCTCTGATGTAATGCATGTGGATCTCAAAGTGTTTTGTTCTCTGATGTAATGACAGTCGGACGATGGAACTGGATATCGAGCTTAGTGAAGAAGTTCCGTAGCCAAAGTTCTTGAATGGTAATGTTGATCGCTCCTTTGTACACATCCTCTATTGATGATAAAACAATTGTTGATTGCTTTTTACTTGACCAACAAACGGGGCCAGATCCCAAACTAAGAATGTACTCGGAGGTGGACTTGCGATCTATGCTATCGCTAACCTAATCTGAATCCGCAAATCCGATGAGATCTAATGTACAACCTCCTATATAGTGAATGCCATGATTGGTGGTATCCTGAACATATCTAAGGATGCGTTTGATAACTTTCCAGTGAAGCTCATGCAGCTCTTGCATGTAACTCGAAAGTGTGCCTACTGTATACGAGAGATATGGATGAGAGTGAGTGAGGTAAAGAAGTCTCCTCACTAGTTGTCGATAATTAGTGTTGTCCACCAATGGTGTATACCTGCCATCCTCGAGTCTTCCCCCACACAAGAAGGGCGTGGTTGTAGACTTGCAATCGATCATGTCGAATCTAACCAAGAGATCCTTGACATACTTAGTTTGAGACAAATTGATGCCTTAAGCATCATGGTTGATCTCAAGACCAAGGAAAAAGTGGATAGGATCCATATCGGTCATTGAGAACATGTCATGCAAAATGTATTTGATTGCAACAATTGGTGAAGTCGAACTACCTGTGATCAAGAGGTCATCTACATATAGCACTAAGATGAACAAAGAGTCAGAAGTCGTCAACATATAAAAATTGGGATCTGATTTAAATCTAATGAAGAAGTGAGAGAAAATAAGAGTCCATTTTAGCATACCATGCCCTAAGAGCCTGCTTGAGGCCATAAAGTATCTTTTTCAGTTTACATACTAGAGATGAGTTCTGTATGTACCCTCGAGGCTGCTCCATGTAGATATCTTCTGAGAGATCCCCATGAAGAAAGACATTCTTCACATCCATCTGGTGAGATTCCCATCCCTTGGCTGCTGCAATGGCAAGAGCCAACCGAATGGAGTCCATCTTTGCTATTGGAGCAAATGTCTAGTCATAATCAATCCCATGGACTTGCTAAAATCCTTTGGCAACCAATCTTGCCTTGTACCTTCTCACATGTCCATCTACTGCCTTCTTGGTCCTGTGGACCCATTTAAATTTGACAAGCTTTTGATCTGATGGAAGTAGAACAAAATCCCAAGTTTGGTTCTTGATGAGGGAGTTATACTCCTCGGTCATAGCTGCTTCCCAGAAGGGATTCCCTTCAACCTTTGCATAGGTCTGAGAGTCTGAAGTTGGAACCATGTAGCAATGGATGGGAATTACCAGTTCTGTAGCTATAAGTGCATGTGGTGGCTCCTCAAAATGGGATCTTTTCCTCCTCAGATACACAAGATTTCCCACAAGGTCACCTACTACCTATAGGGTGGACTGAGCCCATTTGGGCATCTAATGTGGATCATCATTTGCATGCTAAATATATTCTGAATCTGATTTGGAAATTAGATCTGAAATATGATCTAAATGGGAGCAAGCATCATCTCAAATTTCTGGTACAAGAGGAGGTGTAGAAGTCTTTGCATGTGGCTCTTGATATGCATACATGGGACTTTCCTCAAATTGGACACTCCTCTCAATGATGATATTTCCCATTAAGGGATCTATCCACCTGTAACTCTTCCAACCTTCGAGATATCCAACGAAGATGCATGTTGTGCTCTGAGGATCTAATGCCTTCCTCTTTTTAGAGAGTACACGGGCCCATGCGCGTGATCCAAAGATTCAGAAGAGGGTGACTTTGAGTTTGATGATGCTCCAGGCCTAAAAGGTGTCCCATCCATCACAAACCCGTGAGATCTATATTTTATGTAATTATCATAGTTAAATGCTTTAGACCAAAGCTTGGAGGGAAGGGACCTTGCACGCAACATGCAACTGGCCATCTCTTTGAGAGATTGGTTCTTTCTCTCAGCTACCTCGTTCTACTGCGGAGTGTATGAAGATTCATGTTGTAAATGTATTCTTGCCTTATCACAAATATGTTCTACATTATTGTTTACATACTCCCCCCATTATCTATGCGAAGGATCTCGATCATGTCCCTGGATTGTGTCCTTGCATGCTCTTTGAGAGATCGGTTCTTCCTCTCAGCTACCTCGTTCTATTGCAGAGTGTATGAAATTGTATGTTGTAACTGCATT
Source organism: Picea abies (assembly GCA_900067695.1). Taxonomy (NCBI): domain Eukaryota; kingdom Viridiplantae; phylum Streptophyta; class Pinopsida; order Pinales; family Pinaceae; genus Picea; species Picea abies. The sequence goes on from CBVK0100799682.1 coordinate 2,752, forward strand.
CTTGCCTTATCACAAATATGTTGTCCCCGTTCTATTACAGAGTGTATGAAATTGTATGTTGTAACTATATTCTTGCCTTATCACAAATATGTTGTCCCCGTTCTATTACGGAGTGTATGAAATTGTATGTTTTCACTGTATTCTTTCCTTATCCCAAATATGTTGTGCATTCTTGTTTACATACTCCCCCCATTATCTGTGCGAAGGATCTTGATCATGTTCTTGGATTGTGTCTCTGCATTCTCTTTGAAATCTTTGAGATATTAACAAAACTTCTGACTTTTATCTGAGAAAATATACCAAAGTGTGCCTTCAATAATCATCAATGAATGTCGAGTCATACATCGCCTTGTTGATGGAAGGATGAGGAAAAGGACCCATGAGGTCACTGTGGACAAGCTCCAAGGGAGAGGATACCCTCCAAGCCTTCCCTTTCTATAATTTCTCTTGAGGATATATTCCAAGAACGCATCCTTGACAAACTCCTTTATAAAAATGTATATCGATAAATCCATTGACCATTCCCTATTTGTTGAGTTGTTGCATGTACTTGAAATTTATATGACCAAATTTCTCGTGCTAGAGTCTACTATCATCATTGGCATGAGTTAGAGTAATGCAAAATCAGATTTAGCATAAACTTAGAAAAAGTGTACAATCAAGACACATGATTTACCTCACCAATAACAATATTGGTGTTGTCATGCATGCCATATTATGGTCACGTAATTCGGTGTGAATTCCACCCTTTTCCCTGTGCTTGTATGTGCTATATGATACACAAAGAGTAGATTCACATAGAGTTTTGGAACATGCAAGACATTCTTGAAACTTCCATGTTGGAGATCTACTCTCCCTTTCTAATGAACTCTACTGGAGTATCATCACCCATGAGAATGGGAGGACCCGTGCATGTAGTTAATGATGATAAGACATCTTTTGTGGCTGCCATGTGATGGGATGCTCCTTAATCCAGGATCCATGCATCAAGAGAAGAATGAATAGTAATCAAAGCATGATAATTACCTCTATTTTTTGGGGCTTTGTCTCCTTAGCTTCTTTTTGGCATTCTCGGGAATGCAATCCCAAAGGTTGTTATGATGGAGTGTTTGAGCCATGAGGTCTATTGTCTTCTTCATGTAAGATGATCGAGGATGGTATCCGCGATTACGTTAACCACACTTTGACTTCCCATGCTTTACCTTTCCACCTTTGGAGTCAGAGGATTCATCGAGGGGTTTGAAATTGCTTTCCTTTCTTTGTTCATGGTCCTTCTTTACCTTTCCTTTTTGTTTGGACTTCAAATTGGATTTGTTGCTCTCATGCACTGCAAGTGCATGCGCTTTGGAGCTCTTGATTGTTCCCATTTTGATGAGATTTTCTTGATCATGTGTCAGGGACTCAAAGAAAAGATTGGATTGTGTCCTTGCATGCTCTTTGAGAGATCGGTTCTTCCTCTCAGCTACCTCGTTCTATTGCAGAGTGTATGAAATTGTATGTTGTAACTGCATTCTTGCCTTATCACAAATATGTTGTCCCCGTTCTATTACGGAGTGTATGAAATTGTATGTTGTAAGTATATTCTTGCCTTATCACAAATATGTTGTCCCCGTTCTATTACGAAGTGTATGAAATTGTATGTTGTAACTGTATTCTTGCCTTATCCCAAATATGTTGTACATTCTTGTTTACATACACCCCCCATTATCTGTGCAAAGGATCTTGATCATGTTCCTGGATTGTGTCTCTGCATTCTCTTTGAAATCTTTGAGAGATTAACAAAACTTTTGATTTCTATCTGAGAAAATATACCAAAGTGTGCCTTCAATAATCATCAATGAATGTCGAGTCATACCTCGCCTTGTTGATGGAAGGATGAGGAAAAGGACCCATGATGTCACTGTGGACAAGCTCCAAGGGAGAGGATACCCTCTAAGCCTTCCCTTTCTATAATTTCTCTTGAGGATATTTTCCAAGAACGTATCCTTGACAAACTCCTTTAGAAAAATGTATATCAATAAATCCATTGACCATTCCCTATTTGCTGAGTTGTTGCATGTGCTTGAAATTTAGATGACCAAATTTCTCGTGCTAGAGTCTACTATCATCATTGGCATGAGTTAGTAGTAATGCAAAATCAGATTTAGCATAAACTTAGAAAAAGTGTACAATCAAGACACATGATTTAACTCACCAATAACAATATTGGTGTTGTCATGCATGCCATATTATGGTCACGTAATTTGGTGTGAATTCCACCCTTTTCCCTGTGCTTGTATGTGCTATATGATACACAAAGAGTAGATTCACATATAGTTTTGGAACATGCAAGACATTCTTGAAACTTCCATGTTGGAGATATACTCTCCCGTTCTAATGAACTCCACTAGTGTATCATCACCCATGAGAATGGGAGGACTCGTGCATGTAGTTAATGATGATAAGACATCTTTTGTGGCTGCCATGTGATGGGATGCTCCTTAATCCAGGATCCATGCATCGAGAGAAGAATGAATAGTAATCAAAGCATGATAATTACCTCTATTTTTTGGGGCTTTGTCTCCTTAGCTTCTTTTTGGCATTCTTGGGAATGCAATCCCAAAGGTTGTTATGATGAAGTGTTTGTGCCATGAGGTCTTTTGTCTTCTTCATGCCAGATGATCGAGGATGGTATCCGCGATTACATTAACCACACTTTGACTTCCCATGCTTTACCTTTCCACCTTTGGAGTCGGAGGATTCATCGAGGGGTTTGAAATGGCTTTCCTTTCTTTGTTCATGGTCCTTCTTTCCCTTTCCTTTTTGTTTGGACTTCGGATTGGATTTGTTGCTCTCATGCACTGTAAGTGTATGTGCTTTGGAGCTCTTGATTGTTCCCATTTTGATGAGATTTTCTTGATCATGTGTCAGGGACTCAAAGAAAAGATCTAGTGTGGGCATTTTTCAGGCCGCTCCCAATATAATCCTTACTGTATGGAATGTGGAGACAAAGACTGCATGTTCCAGACCCAATTTTGGCAAAATGGCAAGAATTATTTGTTTTTCCTGCATATATTTGTCAATCTCGCATCCTTTTAGTTGAAGAAGTAGGGACTTGAACTTCATGAAGAAGTCCTATATATTCTCAAAACTGCTTGGATCTAATGAGTTCAATTCAATATCAAGCATGTGGCATCTTATCTCGTTCTGTTTTCAAAAAAGACCTTTAAGAGGTACAAATCTCGTTTGGAGTAGAACAATATTCAACATGAAACAATAGCTCGAGAGAAATTAACATGCAAATGACACCGAAGGCCTCATCCATGTGGTTGAAGTATTTGGATTTTTTGGTCATCGATCTGGGTTCAGTCTCTATAGCCATGGTCATTCAGTACAAGCCTCTACCTCTTAATAGAAGTAGAATCTTTAGCTTCCACTCAAAATAATTGTGTGGCGTGAGAAGAGTTGATGATAGAAATTCCATTCTTTCTCACTGCTTCAATCTTCTATACCTGCAAATGAGTACCCGTGCGCCTTCTTCCTAGAAACATGTGGGATTTGATACCATGTAGAATTTGGTTGAAACATGCACACAAAATCTAGCTAGCAACAATTCACACAAAGCTTGCAAAGTTGAGAGAGAGAGAGAGACTATATGGAGAAAAAGAATAAAGAATTGTATTAATCAAATGAGATAATCGTAAAATACATGTGATATACTCTACATGGTTGAACTAATGCGCCATGGTAGTGATCTAGAAAGATGTGAAAACCCATTGTTACACTCTGGAGTGAACGACCACCTAGTCCTAGTTAATTGGCCATGCAATCGTCAATTAATTAGCTAATCACAAGTGGAGTGAGGAGAGAATTATGCATGCACATGTGGCACCTTCCTGGTGATGTTCCCAAGGTAAGTGTGTTCTCATGGTGATGATCTCGAGGTGAGCATGCAATACTTGGTGATAATACCGAGGTTGCCATGCAAGACTCTACTCCACTAGTCTAACTGAAGTGTAAGTGAATAATGAATGAAACGGATGTGACGCCCTCATCTAGGGGAGAATGTTTTCATCTAGGGGAAAATATCTCTGACTAGGGGCTCCCTTAACATAGACTAATCAACATAGGAAAATAAATACTAGGTTGGTCTGTAACATCTCCAACATTATGTTGTTTTCAAGATCAAATATCTTGTAGCTAAGATTAACGAGCTTACTTTGGTTTTCAAGGGTTAGTACATTATAACTATTAGTGGTATTACAATTTCCATGGTCATTCAGTACAAGCCTCTACCTCTTAATAGAAGTAGAATCTTTAGCTTCCACTCGAAATAATTGTGTGGCGTGAGAAGAGTTGATGATTGAAATTCCATTCTTTCTCACTGCTTCAATCTTCTATACTTGCAAATGAGTACCCGTGCGCCTTCTTCCTAGAAACATGTGGGCTTTGATACCATGTAGAATTTGGTTGAAACATGCACACAAAATCTAGCTAGCAACAATTCACACAAAGCTTGCAAAGTTGAGAGAGAGAGAGACTATATGTAGAGAAAGAATAAAGAAATGTATTAACCAAATGAGATAATCGTAAAATACATGTGATATACTCTACATGGTTGAACTAATGCGCCATGGTAGTGATCTAGAAAGACGTGAAAACCCATTGTTACACTCTGGAGTGAATGACCACCTAGTCCTAGTTAATTAGCCATGCAATTGTCAATTAATTAGCTAATCACAAGTGGAGTGAGGAGAGAATTATGTATGCACATGTGGCGCCTTCCTGGTGATGTTCCCAAGGTAAGTGCGTTCTCATGGTGATGATCTCGAGGTGAGCATGCAATACTTGGTGATAATATCGAGGTTGCCATGCAAGACTCTACTCCACTAGTCTAACTGAAGTGTAAGTGAATAATGAATGAAGAGGATGTGGCGCCCTCATCTAGGGGAGAATATTTTCATCTAGGGGAAAATATCTCTGACTAGGGGCTCCCTTAACATAGACTAATCAACATAGGAAAATAAATACTAGGTGGGTCTGTAACATCTCCAACATTATGTTGTTTTCAAGATCAAATATCTTGTAGCTAAGATTAACGAGCTTACTTTGGTTTTCAAGGGTTAGTACATTATAACTATTAGTGGTATTACAATTTTAAAAAAATGAAATCTAATATTTGTGTAGGTTATTATCACCAAAAGAAAATGCTTTACATCTTATACCTTGTTAGAATTACAAACTTTAAAAATTCCTTCTTCCTAAGGTGTTTTAGGTATTGTTTACCCACCATTGTCATTACGAAGCACATGGGAGTAGAGAGATAATTTTGATCTTCTAACTTACGGTTAATGGCCTTTTATAGTAAACCATCCTTTTCTTATTCTCAATTTCATTGTAACACCATAGTTTCTCTTTTTAGTTTGTTATGACAATACTATTAATGGTGTTCATATTCTCAAGGGAATGCACTTCTACCGCCCCAAATGATAGAGCTATGGAGTAGTGCCCACCTTCTCTTTAACCTTGAGTTATTTTTACTATTGTTTGAAGTTATTAAAGGAAGCCTCTTTTTCTTCATGTTAGCCAATTTGCACTTGTACAATAAGTACCTTATCGTAGCCTTACTCTCCATGGGTAAAGTTTGTTGTTAAGACACATTCTCGCAAAATAACTATGATTAAACATGACAATATTGAAAAACCAATCTACATCCTATTTTAATCTCAAGGTTATCCAACATCGAGAGGTATCAAATCCTTAGAGTCGCAAACCTTTTTAAGAGTCTAAAGAGTCAAGATAAGCTATAGTTGATCTCTAAACCCATTTTAAGGGTAAGAGTCAACCTCATAGGTCATTCTCATAGAAATGGGGATATCTTCTACGTTTTTATAGAGGTGGTGCTCCTCTTTTTCTCACTTAGATGACAACTTATATTATGGTCCTAGATAACTACTTTTTCATTTATCAAACATTAATGCCCGGGAGTGGACCAGGAAGCAGGATAAATAGAGACAAAATATTACAGTAGCATTTTAACAAAAGAAAAACAAGAGAGTTTGTCCATTCCACCATAGCCATTTCCTATACTACAACAAGTAGAAGGTAAGCATTTGAAACAAGACACATAACATTGAGTAGAAAAAATAGTCCTTTCTAGAGAACTTCAAATGATTTATACCATTCATATCATAAGGATGTAAATGAGAAACATACTTGAGATTTCACACTTTAATGAAAGTTATAAATCACAAAGGTCCCAAGCTCCCAAATATCTCTGTGGATTTTTGATAAAATAATAAATACAAATTCAATGTCCAAGATCAAATATAATGTGCATAAACCAACACTACATGATATTTGAGATACTTAAACAAGAAAGTAATTAAATGTGTTTGTCCTTTGGGACTGGGATGGGGCTCCCGTGGGCCATATAATAAGTAGAGGCAACCTGGAAGACAAAAAGGAGACAATAAGGAATCAAAAGACTTACAAATGTGTGTTTATAATTAATGCGCTAGAAAACACTAAGAAAGAAGAAACACCAGGGGAAATTCTTCAAAATCTATACTTAAAAAAGTGGAAGTAGCAAATGGTGGATGAAAAATCTCCTCTCATTTGTTGAGATTCCTTAAATAAAAAACTCGCGCAACAACCCTAAATGACAACATTTTCTTGAATATTGAAGATCAAGATGGGCTAGTTATTACTTCCAATGCACCCTTGAGCCATTCTTCAATATATTCTCGTAACAATGTTATGGTTATGTCTTATTTAACCCTAAGCATGAATAATTTGTCCTTAATTCCTTTCAACTCAGTGCGTTTTTGTTGTGTGATGACCATTTGATCTTCATTCCCATTTACAAAATTGACAAGCGAACATTTAATTTCATCCTTCGGGGAATTTGTGAGATCGTCAACCTCAGTTCCCCATGCAACTGTGAGTGTTCTTAGCTTCGCTTCCATTTGATCTTTGGTCAATAGAATTGAGTCCCTTATTAGGGTCGGGCCCTTGAGTTCCTTCACTATATCAACAACTTTTAGAAACAATGTATTCTTCCTTCCTTCAAGGATGTCACAAGTGGTTATCAATTGTCGTAGAACATCTATCCTCCCAAGCCAATGAGTCTATCTTTTCTTTAATTTGTTATTGGAAGGAAGTCTTGATTCTTCCTTGTAAACTCATCTACATTCAATACTCTCGTCACAAAAGTACTCACCATGTTCTTGTAAAAATGCTCATCATTTTGTAAATCTTTCTACAGATATTCCCTGAGGGAACAAAACCTTCGTGTCATGACACCTGAATCAATAACAATCGCCCAAGCTTCCAAAACTGTGCTAAGTCTTTTGTTTATGTTTTTGACCACACACTTTCAGATGCCCATCAATAATTTAACATCTTTCTTGACCTTTGAGTTTGATTCATATGCTTCTTCAAGGAAATCGTTCAGGGTCATCATGGACAAAGGCTCCACAAACAATTGCCTATGACTTACAATAATTTCAAGATCACTTATTATTTTCTTTAAATTAGCATTTTCCAACTCTTGTTCAATTATCTGGTGAGCCAACGCATCACTCATGGCTTGATGAAATCTAAGAACCCTTGAAGGTCTCACACCTTTAATCTCAATCTCAGAATTGCATTTTCCTGTGACCTTATCCTTCAAATTGACTCTTTCAACCTGCAACTTTCTGGCCCCTTAATCCGTATTATTTTGAGAACGACATGAAGACAAAAATATAACCGATATATAACAAGGAAAATACACAGAGATAATGCTGAGAACACAGAAATATAGTGAAACCCAACTTTTATTAATGAACAAGAGAGAGAAAACACTGCAGAACAAAAACTGGCAGAATGGGGTGGCTTATCTCTGAAAAGAAAGAGATGTTGGCTATGCTTCATTCGCAACAAGCTTTACATCACACTCCATTGCATGCT
>CBVK0100799683.1:0-10682 GCA_900067695.1 Picea abies
CAAAGGGTATTTCAAGTGTGGTAGTAGTGAATTGACGAACAAATGCCTATGTTTCATATATGTCATGACATACTTTAGCTTTCCCTTCACTCATTTGAATCTTTGGTCAATATCCCATACATATTCTCTTATTTTCTGTCTAATGTCTATCATCTCATTCATGTATTGATCCTTTGAACTGGGCTTCTGGAACTCATTTATCAACAATTTCTTGATATATCCAATCGTTCTGGTTGTCCCTAGTGGATTGTTTGCAGCTAAAATCATGTACCAATCCAGTGAAAGATCTCTTAGCATGATAGGTAACTGCGCAATTTGAGTGTCCTCATATGTGATCTGTTTCTCTTCCCAAATATTTTCACAAATAAACAGGTGCTTCTTTGGGTCCTCCAATGCTTCTCCTTTAAATTTGGGTAACCTGATGGTGGGATCATGTCATGCCATCCTGAATGTTGAACTACTACCTCTGCATGGTGTAGATATTTGACTAATTCTTCATGAATTAGCTCCTCCAATTTTTGACCATTGCGTAGATGTACTTCATGCCGTCTTCCTTCTCCCGAAGTTTAGTTGTCTAAATGGTGGTGTTCTTCCTGGTGTATTAGTTGCACATGGGTTTATAGGTTCCATACTAACACTCATATGGAAAGGAGTCTTTCCTTCTATTACCACTCTTAGACCTCCTGTATTTCTCTCATATGTCATGTGGAGGATTTCCTCAATCTGCTGCACAACCCGGAGATCCTCTACCTCTTCTTCATCACTTGTCAATCCCTCCCTCATGGTTATGGCTCTCTTCTTGGTGTTCACCTTATATTGGTAGGGTACTCCACTACGCGTCTTTCCATTTGTTGCCATGATCTGCTTGATCTGGTCTTCATCCATCATAATTGGGTCCAAGGCCTCCTCTTTCTTTCCTTTATCTATTTCTCCCTCCATTTCTCCTTCTCATGCTAGTGCTTCCCCCCTTCCCCCATGCACACGGGGAAATTTAGCTATCTAACTCCATTATCATTACTCCTTTTTTATATAGTAATATCTTAATAGAAGTATATAACGATCTCATGTACCTACCTCAAGGTCCCTTCAAGAATTATTGTGTTGTTGGGCTATAAGACTTTGATGTATCTACTACAAATTATGTGATAAATCATGCAACAATGTTGTCTAACCAGAAATCTACTGCGCATGTAAAATTATTATCAACTCGTTGTAACTGCATGATCTCTTCAGGATTCCACTCTAGTTGTTTGATCCGATTTTTAGGATGGTTGTATTTCAACCTTTTTATCCGCTACTGCAATATATGTGGGAAATCACAGAAAAATACTCCATGCAAGTCATTGAATACATACTTGTCCAGATATTTGCACTATGTCAACTTTGGATTTCTGTTATCTTTTTGCGCAAACTCTAACTCCTTTGTCTTCAACCAACTCTCTATATCTTCCCTTGTTGGATTCCATGGTCTCAACTTCCCCTTTTAGATTCGCATTCCCTCAACATCTTGACATTCGGCTTGTCCTTCTTCTAATGTGTATTCCACACATCTCATATACTCAATCCCATTTTCTTTCAAACAACCTGCAATAGAACCATTTGTTGGCTTAAAAACATTGTTGGCTTTATTTTATGCTTCTTTTAATTATGGTTCTTTATGGGTTATCCCGATTCTACCTTACTATCATAGAATGACCCTGGTTCATATTTGATAAGCTCCCAACAAAATCCCTCTAAAACTAACGACTCCTCTGGAAGACTAGAAGGCAATGCAACACACATAGTGTATTGCTCAGTCTCACCCGAGATAACTCTATGGGTGGATGGAATACTCAGGTGTTTTCAACCAGGGAATGAATGGAGATCTGTGGTGGTATCTTGTCATCTTTAGTCATTCAATCTAACATTGGATTATAGCAATTATTCTATTCATGCATGTGAAATACCAGATCTAACTAGTTAATTCAATCATCTAACATTCAATATTTAACAACAAATAAAGACACATACATTTAACCATACAACGCAAGTGTTACCATGGTTCACCCTCTCCTATGCTACATCCCCAAAAATATGGCTCTTAGGCTTATTATTATGGTTCAGTAATATACCACATCGTGCGTGTTACAATCTTGGATCTTACTCTCTTCAACAGGATCCTCGATCCCTATGAGGTTGCACCAACCTCCTCAACATGCAATCTAACCCTCAGGATCGAGTCTCTCACTGCCTTCCTAGATCACCAGCTTACTCAGTAGCATAGTTCTTACAACTTTCTCTCCCTCTTTATACCTCTTCTGATCAGTCTCCCTTTATGTGTGTCCTCTTTTGTCCTCTAAGTACTACTTATTTATATCCCTGGTTCATCATCCATTAAAATACATTACAAAAACCCTAACCCTTGTGTCGTTAAGTATTCCTTGCATGCGCACTTCACCTGCTTTCCTTACACATGCTTCTTTTCCTTCTAGTTGTCATTTACTCCTTACATTCTTCTCTTCCAAAAATATCCTTTCCTCTTGGCTAGGCCTGCATCCAACAAGCACAAACTTATATTTATAGGGCAGTGAATCAATATAAGACGAGTTTTTTTTTTTTTTTTCAAACATTCATCAACCATAATAAAACAATCACATATGAGATCTATTAACTACAGAACATGGAACACATGATTTACATGGAAACCATTTCGGGAGAAAACCATAAAACTTCTCTTTATAATTATTTGTAGGTGCCAACCTACTAGAGACATCAATCCCGAATGGTACAAATCCTAGTAGTCACCAACCTAGTTTTAAATATATTCATAGAAACCAATCTACTGGAGATACTAATCCCCACCGCTAAGAACCAACTCAGCAAGAAACACCAATCTACTGGAGACACCAATTCCCATCGCTAATCACCAACTTAGCAAGAGACACCAATATCTTTGTGTGAGCTACACCAACCTTCACTGAGTATTCTTGCTACTTCTTCCTTCACCAAGTCTGCTTGTTGCTTCTACCTTCACCAGGTCTACTCATTGTTTCTACCTTCACCGGTTCTGCTCACTACTTATGTCTTTACCAAGTTTGACCAAAATTTGAATTTCCAAATGGTAAATTTTTTTTTCAAATATGATTTTGAAATTGTTACCTGATGTATTTTTGTATGTCTCCTCTATTCTCTAAAATTTTCACAATTTGAAAAGTCCCAAAAAAGAAGTTATAGTGAAAATGCCAAGCTGGCATGTTTGAAACTGATCTCGGGACCATTAAGAAACCCTAAATTCCACATAGAATATCTCAGAAATGATAGTGAACTAACATCTAAAAATTGTAACACTTGTACTTCAATATCTCTCCTCTATCTCTACAAAATTGCAAGGTTTGAAACATCCCAGAAAATAAGTTATAGTGAAAGTGCCAAGCTGACTTATTTGCAAATGATTTAAAGAGCATTGAGGAAACATAACTTACATATGGCATATCTATGAAATTTTAGTGCCCCAACATCCGAAATTTGTACCATGGGTACAACATGATCCCTCCTCTCTCTATCCAATGGTTCAAGGTCCGAAACATCCCAGAAAATAAGTTATAGTGAAAGTTCCAAGTTGACCTATTTGAAATTCATTTCAAGAGCATTTAGGAACCCTAACTTCCACAGGGAATATCTTTGAAAGTGCATAAAACCAATATATTATATTTTTAGCACGTATACACCAATATCTCTCCTCTATCTCTACAAAATATCAAGGTATGTAACATCACAAAAAATAAGTTATAGTGAAAGTGCCAAGCTGACCTGTTTGAAATTGGTTTCAGGAGCATTTAGGAAACCTAACTTCCATAGGGCATATCTCCAAAATTGTAGTGAACCAACATCTACAATGTTTACCACATATACACCAATATCTCTCCTTCACCTCTTCTAAATTTAAATTTTAAGGTATGAAATGTCATATAAAAAAAATTACAATGCAAATTTCATGATGACCTAAAACTGCTTTCACAATTCAATCTTTGCTAATCCATTTTTCACACACGCACACTTTCTCTCAAAGATTTCTCTTTTTATACTTTTTCATAAGCCTTCATGAAGGAACATATCCATTAAATAAATAATTAATTCTCAATACCATGGGAAAATACCCCAAACCCATGGGTTTGAAACCACCATTTCACTTTTAACTTTTTCACATGCACCTATTTTCAATATACTTATAAACAAACACACACACACACACACATTGGAAATGTTGTGTATTGTAATGTCATAATATGATATTAATGACATCATTAATCCTTTAACATCAATAAAAATAATTCCAACAATCTCCCCCTTTGTCATTGATGGAAATAATGCAATGAAACATATAGTCCACCATGCATAGGATGAATTATCCTCGTGTATAAAACTCTCCTAGGAATAGAGAGAATGTTCCCCCTATCTGCAACTCATCCCCTTTGACATCAATGGAAAATGGATTATCCCCCTGAACTTGTGTTTCTCCTTAAGTACTCATTCAAAACTCTATTCCACTATCATGTCGGGTTGATGCTCGGTTCACCACTTCCAAGGAAATCATTAGTAAGTAATAGGAATGTTGCATGACTATATATTTGATGATACACAATGATATTAATTCCTCAAACATCTGGTCAAACGATTCCACAACCACCCATCAATCCAACCACAATCTATCCTAGTAGTCAACACCAATCCACAATTATCTCTTTCAAGTCTCTTCTTCAAAGATCTGGGAACATGATTTCCATTCCTTCTATTTTTATGGTGAGGATGATGATAGGTTACATATTATTATGTTGGATGATAAGAAGAAGTAGGGTTAGGGTCTGGTTCACTTATAGTAGTAGAATAACTCAGTATATCAGCGATAATGTCATCTGTATGCTCAAATTATTCCATGTGAGGAACAAGAAACTCATTAATCTATTTGGAACAATGAATAGTAGGTTTCTCTTTTGGAAAACCATCCTAAACTCCACCTACAACAAATAAAACTTATTTGGTCATAGCAAGGCCAGGTGTAGGTAGGGAGCCAATAGTAGCATCATATCCAAGACCAATCTTAATGAATGGATACCTTTGAAAATTAATGGCATCATCTAATATTTCAATACTCTTTTCAAAATTCAAGTTTTTATTCATCTTAATAGTTGTTTTATCCAGATTCTTTCTTAAGGAAACAATTTCATATTCTATCTCTTCACGATTTTCTTTCTTTTTCTTCAACTAGATTCTCACCACTTCTTCCATCCTTCTTGCTTCTTCTTATTGAACCTTTAGGTTCATAATATTACTTTTTGTTTCTTCAATGCTTTCTGTCATTTTTTCTTTTGAATCACAATCCTTTTCTTTGTATTTTTGCAACTACTCCTTTTGTTTCAAATTATTTTTCCTAAGATTCTTTATTTCGCTTAAGGCACACATGAGTTATTTTTAAATATTCACTTCCCCATATGTTTTGGAATGTTCCTCTTTTTCCAATTCCATCATTTCTATCCCTTTTTCTTCATCAATATTTGTTTTGAATGTCTCAAACATAGCTTCTTCTCTATCGCTATAGAAATTGCTTTCATTGCTTTCTTTAGACAAGTCACTAACCCATTTTGAGTAGATATTCTTCTTCTTATTATAAGATTTATTCTTCTTTTCATGATTAACATTTTTGTGTTGATTATGTTTTCTCCCTTTCTTTACATTATGGTCTTCTTCAACATCATTACTTCCATCTGTTACATATGGACACTTATCAACAAAATGTTCTACTTTTCCACAATTAAAGCATTTAAAGGGAATCTTAATTTTGTATTTTCCTAATCTGAATTGGATCACTATATTATTTTTCATATATATCGGTATTTTATGGGTGGAAAAATTGGAGGAATCATCTTGTAGAGCCATTTTGGCAGCTGGTCCAAATTTGGAAATTTGGGTCCAAAACAATCGTCTAAATTCTTATGGAGCCATTTTGAGGCATAAAACAACACATTTTTTGTTCCAAACCTTACTATGAAGGAATATTATATATTCTACACATTGATATGTTTCCAACAGTTCAATAATCTCCTCAATTAGAGTTCATATGAGAAATTCATGCCTCCTGCAAGCTGACCTACTGTATTAATCACCATGGTGCGAGTGGATTCCACATCATTCTCCATTAATTAGACATGTGGGGATGGTCAAGTGCTTTATTTTATAATAACAATATATAATTTCTAAAACCTTATCACAATTGAGGGTTGGGGAATTAAAAAACCTACCCCTAGATGGATATTGGGCTATGTTAAATATCGTGCCACTAGGACGCGAAGGGGTTCCATTCTATATTTTTGTATTTTGTTCCATAGCATAGAAGAACAACTAGGAATGGGAAATTAGAGAGAATAACATAGGGGGTTAATGTTTTGTATTAGTTAACTCCATAGAGAGTGCCTTCTCATTTGTACTTGCATTATTTCCATACCAGAGAAAAGAGAGAAGAGCAACCTCAACTTCTAGTTGGGTTTTATCCTTTAAGGATTTCCTAGAGAAACTCTTTGTGTTATTTTGTGGATGGTGTGTGATTTTATTTTAGTGTTCTCTATTTTTCACATTTTATCTATTTCATGCATAAGAAGAAAGTCAATAATTAAATATTCTAGAATCTAAAGGAATTTAACCTTCATAGTGTAGATTTTATTTTTGTTTATCAGATATGTTGTGACGAACTATTCCAATGGAATATCCACGGTAGTTTACAGATCATATTGGTATCAGAGAAATTTTTATTTTGAGTATTTGTGGGAAGCTGTAGGATCTAGGAATTGGATTAAAGAGAATTCATAGAAACCCTAGCCATGTAGGATAAGTATGTTCATAACAACCCTTGAGATCAAGTAGAAGAGAGATTTGAGAGGTTGGAAGAACAAGTTGCCGACATCACTTGTAATATGAAGCTCCTCATGACAGATCTATCAAGAAAGATCGAAGTTTTTAGAGATGATGGAGGCTCTAACTTAGATATTAAATCGGAGGGGAAATCGATAAATAAAGAAGAACAAGGAAATAATTCATGTAAATAATCCAAGAAAGAGTTTTCGTGTTCGAGTTTCGTTAACTCTTCATAGTGCCTATTCAATAAGGAAGTAAAAGTGGACATAAATACATACCAAGTTGAAATTGATGCTTAAAAACTAAATCATTGGTTCCAGAAACTGGAAATTTATTTTAGCATGCACCATATAGATGAAGAGCGGAAAATTTAATTTTTTAGATTGAAGTTAGAAGGCCATGCTTTAACCTAGTGGGAAATCCATAGATTAAAACTATGGCCAGAGGTTGATATGCCAATAACTAGGTGGGAGGACTTCAAAACCTTCATCAAATCCCAATTATACCCTTTCGTATGTATAGAGGACTAGTGGATCTAGTGGCACTAATTCAAGTAGAGGCTAGGGAAGAGTGCACAAGAGTACACCACTAAGTTCAAAAATATTTCCATCATGTTGGGTATCTCTCCCAAGAACCCATATGTAATCCTCACATATCTATGGGGTTTACACAATCATATAAGAAAGAAGGTGATGATCTTCAAGCCAAGAATAGTGGATGAGGCATGTGTATAGGCTCATTACCTGGGAAAGATAGTCCAAAAGAAGGGGCAACCAAGTGGCTCAAAGTAGAAAGAGAACCAAGAATATTCCAAGGAGGGGAAGAAGAAGTGGAAAGGGGAGGAATATAAGAAGACAGAAGCCACTACAAATCAGTAAAAAGATCCGAAAAACCATTGCAATAATTGCAACATTGATGGAAACACCGAGGGAAAATATTGGAAACTACATCAAGAGATGAACTTGAAGAACCGCATGAAGGACATAAATAAAAAGAACCTTCTAGCCATAGATTCAAACAATTAGGATGAAAGTAGCTTGGATGTGGATGAATTTTTTTTCTACACAGTTATGAAAAAGGAGGTGAATCTGAGTAGCCTTCATCAAAAAGAAGAAAAGGATATGACCAAGCTCTTCCACATCAAGATTTAGGTCAAGAAGACCAAGGTAGATGCTATGTTCGAATTTGGTTCACATGCTAATATCATAAGAGCGGATCTGGTCAGTAATCTTGTATTGGAGGTTAAATATCATCCTAGCCCCTATCCATTGGGTTGGGTAAGTAATGATGTAGAGATCAAGGTAACAAAGCAGTGCAATATTAAATTTGTTGTAAGTGTGTATTTTATAGATGAAGTAGAATTGAATGTAGTACCACTGGATGTATGTGGAGTAGTGTTTTGAATCCCCTGCATGTATATGAGGGATGTTATCTTCATGAAAAGAGTCAAATAGTACTTCCTTGTCAAGGACAATAAATACTTCATCATCAATGTGCACAAAGGAAAATCAAAACTTTCACTAGTAAGTACCAATCAAGTTAAGAAATTGATTAGTTCTAGCAAGAAATATGTTTTAATTTTTCTAAGAGAAATTTTTTTTGTTGAAGAGTCATTCAAAGTAAATACATACCTAGAATGGTATACTAAAGAGAAGAAACATCCTTTGGATGATTTTATACAAGAACATAGAGGAGTGTTCCATGATCCTAAAGGGATACCACCTAAGAGGTAAGTGGAGCATGAAATCCAATTATTGACAAACTCCTCCTTGCCAAATATTGGGATGTATAGACAATCTGTTTTGGAAGAAAATGAAGAAAAGAACAATTTGCAACAGTTCTTGGAGTAGAGTGTGATTCGACCAAGTACCTCACCTTGTGGGTCACCCATCATAATTGTACCCAATAAGGATGGGACTAGGAGAATGTGTATTGATAACAGGGCATTGAAAAATATTACACTAAAGAATTGATACCCTCTACCCAAGATCGATGATTTATTGAACCAACTATAGCATGCCAAGTGCTTCACTAATATCAATTTGAAATAAGTATATCACCAGGTACGAGTCAAATAAGAAGATACCTAGAATGTTTCCTTCAATACAAGGAAAGGTTTGTATAAGTGGTTGGTTATTCCATTCAGTTTATGCAATGCACCGACTACATTTATGAGACTAATTAATGATGTTTTACGCCCTTATCTAGATTCATTTGTTATTTTATATTTGGATTATATAATGGTTTATAGTGCTACCTAGGAGGAGCACATCTCACTTCTCATGCAAGTGTTAGAGACTCTAAAGAAGCACTGGTTGTTTCCTAACCTCAAGAAATGTGATTTTTCTCAGTAGTGTTTGGTGTATTTGGGGTATGTGATTAGTGGAGGGGAGCTCAATATAGATCCCACAAATATGGAGGCCATCATGAAATGGTCAGTTCCTACAAATTGCAGAGAAGTTAGGAGATTTTTTGGGGAAGAACAGTACTTGTGGAAGTTCATAGCTTCATTTTCAGTAGTAGTTGCACCACTCCATACCATAATAGTGATTGGTAAGATTTTCTAGTGGGGGGGGAATAAGAAGAAGGATTGTGATGAGATGAAAATAAAGATAAGTAAAGCAATAGTTTCCTTTCTACAAAACTTGGATAATCCCTTCAAAGTGGAGATAGATGCAAGTGGGTATGCCATGGGAGACGTTTGATGCAAGGAGGAAGGCTTGTATGCTATCATTCAGAATTATGTCATGGGGTGGTTATAAACTACCCTACCTACAACAAAGAGCTATATTTCTTTGTACAAGTTGCTAAAAATTGGAAGAACTATATGATGGACAAGGAGACCATCATCCACACAAATCAACAGCCATTGTAGTACTTGCAAGCCCAAAGTAAGTTACATCAAACCAGGCACTACAAATGGATGGGGTTTTCAAAACAATTCCATCTAGCCATCAAGTATAAGAAGGGTATCACAAACAAGTTGGAAGATGTTATTTCAAGGTCACCCACATACAATATTATAGATTTGGGAACTAT
The DNA here is from genome assembly GCA_900067695.1 of Picea abies. Lineage (NCBI taxonomy): Eukaryota > Viridiplantae > Streptophyta > Pinopsida > Pinales > Pinaceae > Picea > Picea abies. The sequence goes on from CBVK0100799683.1 coordinate 9,925, forward strand.
GTTGCACATGGAGCCTTTTACCCATGATGCATACAAAGAGGCATACACAGAAGATGAGGAATTCAAGGAGGTGTTTCAGTGGCTAAAGGGGAAAATGCATATAGAAGAAGGTGACGAAAAGGATGACCATCATTTATAGAATGGTTTACTCTACAAGATAAACAAACTTTGTTTCCCTAAAGGTGAACAATTGTAGCTTATTATATAGGCTCACACCTCCAAGGTTACAGGACATTTTGGTGTTGGGAATACTATTGTCAATTTACAAAGGTATGTGAACTAGCTCGAAATGCAAGAAGTAGCATAGTATATTAGAGGTTGTATACTTTTTTGTACCATAAATCCAAATAAAGGGAAGCAAGGTCTACACCATCCCTTACCTATACCTACTAGACCTTGGGAAAGAATTTCCATGGATTTTGTGGGAGGTTTACCAACCACATGGAAGGGACATGACTATTTATTTGTGTTAGTTGGCAAGTTTAGCAAAATGTGCATTATCATGCCTTGTAAAAAGACCATAAATGGATAGGAAGAAAAAAATATGTTCTTTGAACAGGCCTAGATGCACTTTGGGATACCAAGGAGCATCATCTCAGACAAGGACAGTAGAATTTTCAATTCCTTTTGGACTACATTATGGGATAATATGGACACTGTAATATACCCAAAAATAATTTGTTATTAAGCCTGAAAATACTTAGGAAATTATTTTTGTTTTTGGTAAATTCGAAATTGGAAAATTATTGTCATTTATG
>CBVK0100799684.1:0-10682 GCA_900067695.1 Picea abies
TTTCCACAAAGTGCTCTTTAATCCGTAATTAACTAAACTCCTAAATGCAATCATTTTTCCCTTAATATTTCGCGATTCAGGTTTTTCTTTCTACTAAAGTGTTTTCGAACTCTCAACCGTTGAACTCCTGATCCTCGTTTTTCCGAAAAGTTGAAAAAGTAATTAATCATTAACCTTGATTAATCAAAACATGAATACATGATTAGCACCTCACTAATCCCATCGCAATTTTGTGATCCGGGGTTTGCTTATGACATATATCTTGACAATAGGATCCCCGAAGTTCTGAAATGCAAAATCGCGTTTTCTTTAAAACAATGTCTAAAATTAAGGTTAAATTATTTTCGAAACAGGATTAGTGATAACTAAGCTTCCTTTCACATTTCAGGAATTCATGAAGGCAGTGATTTTTGAAACTCCAGTTTCAAAATCGTCAATATACAACAGTATTAATAACGGATAAATGGAGATATTTTTGACGTGAAAGCGTATCTCCAAGCATATCTTTCCATTAAAGCATTAATTTTTCGTCGCCTGTGTCTGTACGCTCTTTATAACATGAATTAAGGGTTAATAAGGTCTTTTGTTTTGAACTTCATTCCTCTCCTTTACATCTGTAGCAAGTCGCATTTATCCAGTTTTATACACGTTTTCTCTGTAAACAGGTTTCTGGTCCAGTGAAAATATCATGGCACCTAAGAACGCACCCAAGAAAAGAGAGGAAGTTGCAGAAAGCTCGGGTCTAGACGGAGACGTTATATCTGATACAATACCGCATGCCATCGATTCCATAAAATCTTGAAGGCATATTTTCGAAACTTTGGATTATGAAATTACAAATTTCCCTCATGACGGCGACAACAAACTCTGAGATATAGCGGAGTCTAAGATTCACAAAATAGCTACACGGTCATGACTCATGAGTTATAATGACATGATCAATTGGTCCTTAGAGCGAACAAACATTCACATGAGAAGCATTCTGGACAACCGAGGGGTCATCATTGGCTCTTTCAGACCAAAACATGTACAAGTAATGTATAAACTATTTCCCAGTCCCAAGTATATTTATAATAAAGATTTCATGAGTGATTTTCAAAGGAAAGAATATTTTGAGTCGGACCAAACATATCCTGGCATAATAAAAGACTAGTGGAGAAACGAAGCAAAATTCAGGTCCGACACCCATGGTATTTATGCCACAACCTCATTGAATGAGTATATGGTCTATTTGGCGATGATGTTATGTAGACTTTTCAGGAAGAAAAGTCCCACCCATTTCCCTGTAGAATGGGTACCTCTTTTTCACGAGGCAGCAGAAGGTTATAGCTTCAATTGGGATAGGATTTTATCTGATAACATAGCAAAAGAGGTCATGGAATATCAGACTGCAAGATCAAATGGCCGACCAATATCATTTTATATGTCTGCATATATCATGGATGCTATATGCTTCTCAAATCCTTTCCCTTTGATGAATTAGAGTTGAAATTCGACTTACCCGGAGCCTATTCATGAATATCATTCTAAACTTTGGGAAGAAAACGCCAAGGACTCATTCTATGAAATTTTTCATTTCATGGTGATACCACTGCATCAGATGTTGTATGACTGTGTGCCTCCTCGCATTTCATAGTTGGTCATAGGAAACCTCAGGACAATTGTTGACTAGTTTATAGAGGAGAATTTCTCATACATCAGAGTTTTCGGGTGTTCAATCCCTCCACATGCACTCCCGAAATTCCTCCCTGGCAGACTAGTGTGCAGGGAGGTAGCTCATCAAATAGTAACAGGTGGAATTGGGATAGAACTAAAAATGGCTCCAAAGAAGTCTTGGCCAGTTTTTCCCGTTCAGATTGGGAAATTTTCACTACTCAACTTGGATCATTCCAAAGTTGAAGCGGCAGCGATGGAGGAGGTCAAATTGGTATACCTTGAGCACAACAAGCATGTTCCTTACCAGTTAGTGGGAAAACACATGGCCCACTGTAATATGAAGGCTTATGAACATGAGAAGTCCCCTTGTGATGACCTGTTCAAAGGGACTAGGACCTATGAGGAGGTGTTAGAGAGGGTACAGACACTATCGTTCGACTTGTAAGCTACTTTTCAGACCTTCCAAAAGCATAGACAGAGTGGTTTTCCCAAAGTATTGCAAGGAGAAGCAATCACCCTTCCTTAGAAACAAGAGGATACTCCTCTAGGCCTCGGACAAGAAACACAAGATAAAGTCAACCTCGAGGAAATTCCACATGAGACTGAAAGGTCCTCACAAAATGAAGAGGCCTTACAGACAAAAAATCCAGAGACTGAAACAGAGAGGAGGCCCGGGACACATCCCGAGTCTAGTAAGTCCACTCCCCCTTCATCACCTGTTGTTGATGTAAATATACCTAAGGCCATAGGAGAAACAAGATATACAAAGCTAGGAAGTCCCATAACTTCCTTAACCCCTTTACAATCCACCTTTCGACTCCCACAGATGGGAGCCATATATGTTGGTGATCTCACCCCTATCTCTAAAGATGAGATCCCTCCTTCTGATTATTTTTTTAGAAAAAAGAGGAAGGTTGTTATAAAACAAGAGATGTATATGAGAGAGGGGAGTATGGTGAAGAAGCGTAGGGTCTTGTTAGATGGCCAAAATTTGGAGGAGGATTTCGCTACAGAGGTAGCAGGATCCATGGGAGCCATGGCAACAACAAACCTTTTTACTGTGGATAACATGAGAACAAGGATAAAGAAGATATAAAGAAGATTAACCACATAATAGCTCAATTGCAAGATCAGTTAAAGAATGCTGAGAAAAACATTAGAGAAGAGGTGAAGAAAAACTTGGAGAAGGCCAGGGCTATTGAAATCCAAGAAATTCAATCACTCAAAACTAGCCTGGATGAAATGAACTAGAGGATACAAGCAAGTCACGTGCAAGTTACTCAGCAAAAGGAGCTTGTAAAAAAGATATAGGATAAGTTAAATTTGACAGAAGGTCGGGTTGTAGACTTAAAATCTTTCCAGACCCTCTCGCTAGAAGCACATACAAATATAGAATCCAAGCAACAGAAATTGATCTCCAAAATAGAGATCATCTAGGATTACTTTCAAGAGGTAAGAAAATCCCTTAATAATATTATTTTACTGGAAAAGGAGGCTAAAGTAGTAAGGAATACCTTTCAGAAAGTAGTTGCATGTTCAGGAAATAGGGAGATGTCGAAAAATCTAAAGCTTTTTGTCACAGAATAGATAAGAGGAGACATCATGCTCAAGGTATGGGAAACGAATATAGCCGAAAACAAGAAGATAGTTAAAGAAATCAAAGATGACTGTGAGGGAATATTTGATTCTTTGGATAAGAAAACATTACGTATTGAAAGAAATGGTTTCTCTGAACCACTGGGGTAGATAAACATTGTGAAACAACAGTTGAACTGCAAAGAGGGCTTGAAGGAGATCCAGGCGGAAATTTCACAGTTGAAGGAAATCGATGCCAACCTGATAGATAGATGGCTAGTACAACCAAATTTAAAGTTGCAAGTGATTAGGTTTTCCGATAAAGGTTTCGAAGACCAGTTTCCAAAGGTCCAAAGAAAGTTTTATCTGTTTGAAACTAAGGATCTTCCAACACCACCTAGAAATTTTGTTCATTTTCTGGAGAAATGTATTGAATGTATAGCATCAAAGGAGGGAGAGACTTCAACTAAATAGTGAAGTATCGTTCAAAATCTTACACTATTGTAATGATAGACCAACAAAAGTTAATCATGCAACGATTAAGGTTGCAGTTTTGTAACTATGTTTTCCCTTAAAAAGTAGGAGATTGTTAACCATCAAGTATTGATGACCTTGTATAAATACAATAAGAGAAGACTGGTGCCGTGAATTTTCCTTTCTCTAAAAAGGCATTATGACGAAGTAATTTTAAAGAGACTCCGAATTAATAGAAATAAAGATTGAAGATTCTGGATTTTGTCAAGTCTGAGTTATGTGTTCCCCTGTCTTTTCATCTTTCTTTTATATATTTTATTGATGAATGCTTGACTACAATTTAATACAACCTCTAATGTGGAAATTATTATTCTTTTTATTTAAATCATTTATAGTTTTTCCTCTGTATCGGTTATCAGCAGATACAAGACCTGAAAATTTTTAGATTTCAATATCATATGCTTCATTAATATTTTTCTTGTTTCATAGTCTTCTGTTACAATGTGAGATTCCTCTTAAATTGATGCCTCACCTTGTTAATATCTTTATGTTCTTCCTCATACCATGCATGTTTCCCTTCTATTAAATTTAACTCAGGTACAAGAAACGACTTTTGATTTAGTCATCTTATTAATTCATGTTTTAAAATCATTCTCTTTACATTGTGAAATAGAGATAACAAATCCTAAAAAGAAAACACAGAATTATATCTCCTTTACCTTTATCCTTCATGACAGTACCAGTTTCAAGGCAGCCTAACATCAAACCCGATCTTTCAGGTCAAACCAACATCGCTCTAAATTTATTTAACAATATATTACAAACAACAAATAACCGGGTTGAGTTAGAACGTTCATGGGCAACAATTGAGAGAGATATAAACATTCAAGAAAACTGGGAATTTTGACAAAGGCAGTTGAGAAACCAACTATAGTCCTCACCATTTTAATCATTGATTTTTTTGTCCTCAACTTCCTCTATCTTTTCATATGCCTTGAAAGTATACTTTAGAGCCTTAAAGTATAAACACAAGAACAACATCTTCTTGGCACCATTGCCGGGGAGTGGAGAAACAAAGCTTTTTCGATGGGAAGAACTACATTGGCACTTTCCTTCTTTGATAGTGAACAAATTTTGGAAACCTTCTAAGGCTACCTTTATCTTTCACTTAGCAACTCCACACTGTTTAAATTGGCTCTTAACCAGAAGAACACCAGGAAGAATCCAGACGACAAGCAGATTTCACCTTCTTTCGACCCAGAAAAAATTTTAAAATAAAGAAGATACTTTCGGCAGACTGCCTCATTGACAAATAAAAATTATCAACTTAAATCTACACAGTCTGAATCTGAAGATCAACACATTGAATCAATTATTCCACCCCCTTACAGGGAATACTCCGCTGATAAAGTTACAACCCTTGAATCAAATTTGGTTCTGCCTGTTTTTAAGACCGAAGCTTTCTCAGTCATTTCCCATACCAATAGAAAATGAAGATCTACCTCACTTCCTGTTGCGACCGACTCTCCCTCGCTTCTCGAGGTTTGTTTTCCCACCTCTCAAAACTCAAACAATTATCCTATATATCTTGACTCAACTTTTGTTTATTCTCCTATATTTTCACCCTGTGATTCTGAAGGAACCAGTCCACATTCCCCAAGCTCCTTTTTCTCAAGTTTCCTTCCCGTCGATAACTGATTTCTAGAAACCCTTCCTTATAACCCCCAAACGTTTACCACTAAAGCCACAATGGCCCTGGATGGAGCAGGTGGGGCAGGAGGTAGCAGGTGGGGCAGGAGGTGTTGTCACAGGTGGTCCAGGAGGTGGAGTAGGCAGCCAAGTATCGCCTCCTCAGATATTTGTAAAGTTTGTTGCAAGATATGCCCCTCTGGTTCTACCAGTCCCTCTCCATGATTTACCAGAAAATTACATGAAAAACCTGACCAAGTTCACTGGAGAGGACGATTTAATGGCAGCTGAAAACATAAATTTTTCGATCAATTCACTGACATTCTTGGATTGGAACATGAAGATGTTTACTCCAAACTCTTGGTTCAAACCTTTGAAGGGAAAGTGAGAACCTGGTTTTGAGGCCTAGTAGCCAAATCTATACCTTCATACGATGAACTTGAAAACACTTTTATCAGAAAATGGGGTGAGTGGAAAGACCATCTTTATTATCTCACTGAATTCGGGGGTCTTCAAAAGAAAAACTTCGAATCAGTCCTTGATTTTACCCAACTGATTTTACAAGAACATCAGTGTTTCGGAAGATTCGACCTATCATGGAATAGCGGATGGTATAATGACCGAGCTCAACCAGAAGTACAACCTATGACCTATAAACAGGGCTTCCATGACCACTCCAGTTAAAAACATACTGCCGAGGGTTGAAACTGATGAAACAGTTTCAAAAATCACTGAAAAACAGACTGAAGGGACTCGGACCGCAAACATACAGTCTATTAAAACAAATACAACAGAAACGCCACCCTTGAGCACGTAGAAAACAGACACCCCTGTTACCAAAAAAAAGGCCCCTCAACCAAGGAAAGCTAAAAAGAAAGGGCTAGAGACTTAAACCATGGAAAACGACAAAACCATTGGAAGTTTTAATCTAGAGAATGAAATCAATAAGATCAAAATCCCTATTCCCCTTGTGGAACTGGCCAAAAACCCAATATACCGAAAACAAATTGCTAAAATGATTAGTTTTTCAGAAAATGAAAGTCAGGCCAATGTTATTAACTTAGAAGATGATAAGCCTAACATAATTTTCGGCCCACAATTCGAAGGTGTCAGAGACACTGTTGCCCCTTTCTACATCACTTTGACAGTCTTCGACCATCTGCTCCATAACTGCATGTTAGATTCTGGGGCCTCTCACAATGTGATGCCTAAAGCAATCATGGACAAACTCGGCCTAGAAATCACCAGGCCTTATGGAGATTTATATTCATTTGACTCAAGAAAATTCAAGTGTATAGGCATGATAAAAGACTTAGTCGTAAACCTTGCACAGGTACTTACAGAAAGTGTTTTAATGGATGTGGTTGTTGCAGATATACCCCCAAAATATGGCATGCTCTTGTCTTGGTCTTGGGGTGCTAAACTTGGAGGCTCTCTTCAACTTGATATGACATACGCAACAATTCTAGTTTTCGGGGGACAGTTCACATGATTGTACAGGAAAACCAGGTTAGCATTTACAGTTAGTGACCCTCTCAATCCAAATAATTATCCTATATATATTGTTGATCAGGATTTAGGTAATTGTATATTATCTATAGATGATGATGTTGATGCATGTATAGAAAAAAGTTGTACAGGAAATAAAAAAGAAAAAGAACAAATAGAACATGATGTATATAACAATGGTGTTTGGAAAATGTTTTTTTACGGTGCCTCATCTTATCTTGGAGCTAGGGCTGGAGTAATTTTTGTGGCACCTGATAGATAATTCATTATCCCTTTCTCTTATAGGATACAGTGGAACATTGACCACACTTATAATGTATGTGAGTATGAGGCTCTAGTGTTAGGGTTAGAGGCCGCTAGGAGAATGAAAATTAAAAACTTGGAAGTTTTTGGTGATGCAGAGTTAATCGCTAGTACCAAGCCAAACATCCTAGGTTAAGGTCGTATCAAAATTGTGTTTGGGACCCAATCGAAAATATTTTCTCTTATGTTAATATTCACTTCATTCCGAGAGAATAAAATCAATAGGAGGATGCTTTAGCCAAAGCCGCTTCGACTTTCGCACCTCCCACTGCTTTCAAACTCAAATATCATATACAAATGAGACATAGGCCTTCCATACCCAATAACATACAACATTGGCAAGTCTTTGAGGATGATGAACAACTCCAATTTTTTTTAGAAATAGTAGACGAGTTCGTCGAAACGCATGCTAACCAAGAGAACCAGAATGATCCTATCTAGATCATGTGGGAAGGGGAACACCCCCAAGAGTTCCAAGATAAAATTGCAAATCACCGTATGTTGTTTTTAAAAAATAATCAGATACCCAAGAGCCTGATTCCCTTAGAAAGGCTTTTTAATCATGATGACATCCCTTTGAAGACTGCCTTACAACCTCAGTGGAAAGAAGTCAAATATTGAAATATAGGTACCGAAGAGAGTCCTAGGTTAGTTAAAGTATCCATGTACCTGTCTCCTGAAATCAAGAGTAAATATGTTGAGTTGCTTAAAAAATACAAAGATGTTTTTGCCTGGTCTTATGACGACTTAAGAATTTATGATACGACTATCATGGAACATAAAATTCCATTAAAACCAGGTGTCAAACCTTTTAGGCAAAAACTCAAGCAGATTAACCCTATCTCATTACCGGTGATAGAAAAAAGAGGTCAAAAAACTCCTGGATGCTAAAATCATAGTCCCACTGAGATATTCTGAGTGGGTAGCTAATTTAGTCCCAGTGAGAAAGAAAAACAATGAGATAAGATTGTGTGTCGCTTTCAAAAACTTGAATCGGTCATCACTCAAAGACAATTACCCATTACCTAAGATGGATCACGTTTTAGAAAAAGTAGTTGGAGCTAACAGAATGTCTATGATTGATGGTTTTTCAGGTTACAATCAGATCGCAGTGCATCAGGACGATAAATAAAAAAATGCTTTCACTACCCCTTGGGGTACGTTTATGTATGATAAAATGCCTTTTGGTTTAATGAATGGAAGGGTAAATTTTCAGCGAGCCATGGATATCGCTTTTGTGGGTGAGAGAGATAAGTTCATTGTTATCTATCTTGATGACCTGACTATGTTCTCTAAATCTGATGCAGAACATCTAATGCACCTTAAACAAACCTTTGAGAAATGTCGAAAATTTGGTTTGTCACTCAATCCCAAGAAACATCATTTCACAATGCAAGAAGGTAAACTCTTGGGCCATATCGTATCTAAAGATGGAATCAAAATCAATTCAAAAAGGGTTGAGGCAATAGATACTATAAATTTTCCTAGAAATGTAAAAGAAATTCAGTCTTTTTTAGGAAAAATAAATTTCTTAAGGAGATTCATCCCTAACTTTGCTGAAATTGTGAAATTGATAATAGATATGCTCAAAAAGGACAGTGAAGTGAAATGGACAAGCAAATCCAAAGCATCATTTCAACGCATCAAGAAAGTAATAAGCGAAGAACCAGTCTTGGCGAGCCCATATTACACAAAAGAGGTTTTGATTTTTTCTTTTGCTTCAGAACATACTATCGCAGTTGTATTGTTACAAAAAAATGAGAAACGTTTTGAGTGGCCTATTGCATTTTTTAGCAAAAGTCTCAGAGATGCTGAGTTGAAATATGATATATTGGAGAAATAGGCCTATGCAATGGTGAAAGCTCTCAAAGATTTCATAACTTACGTGTTGCACTAAAAAATCATTGCTTATCTACCCTCTAGCTCTGTTAAAGATATCCTGGTGCAACCAGACAATGATGAAAGAAGAGGAAGGTGGTTAGCTAAGATCCAGGAGTTTGACCTAGAAGTCAAACCAACTAAAATTATCAAAGGTTAGGGTTTGACCAAATTGCTTGCCGAATCGAATTTAAAATCACTTGGGATAAATCAGCTGCAAGAGAACAAGGGATTTCTGGAAATAAACGAGCTTGATGTCACTGCACCTACAACCGAGATTCAAGACAAGTTTTCTACTTCGGCCTGGTATCGTGACATCATCCATTACCTACTTACGCTCCAATTTCCTACTGAGTTAACCCCATCTAAGGCTAGGATGCTAAAGTTACATGTTGTAAAATACTGTATCATAGATGCTAAATTGTATTAGAAAGACCCCTTGGGTTTCCTACTGAGGTGTTTAGTCGAAACTGAAACAGAAGGGGTTATGGATGAATTCCATGTCGGAGTGTGTGGAGGACATCAACAGCTTATAAAATCTTAAGATCCGGATATTACTGGCCCAAATTGTTCACAGAGGTGAACACTAAAGTCTAAAATTGTGTCCCTTGTCAGTTGTTCACAGGCAAGTAGAAGGTCCTGGCTTTGCCCCTTATTCCAATTAAAATCGAAGCCCCGTTTCAGTAATGAGGACTTGATTTCATTAGAGAAATTAATCCACACTCCAGCGTGCAACACAAATGGATCCTAACTGCTACCGATTACTTCACTAAATGGGTGGAAGCTATCCCCACAAGAAATGCAACCGATTCGGTAGTAATCAGTTTTTTGGAAGATAATATTTTATCTAGGTTTGGTTGTCCTCGAAAGATAGTCACTGATAATGCAAAAGCATTTAAATCAATGGCCATGATAAAAATTTTCCAAAAATATAACATCGTAATAGGACACTCCACAGCTTACTATCCACATGGTAATGGTCTGGCTGAATCATCTAACAAAATCCTGATTATCGTGATAAAAAAGGTTTTAACTGAAAACAAGAAAGTGTGGCATATCCATTTAAAATATGCACTATGGGCCAACAAAATAAGTACTAAAAGATCAATTGAGATTTCCCCTTTCCAGATGGTATATGGCACTGATGTCATTTTACCAATAAACCTTTCTCTGCCAGTAATGAATCTCTGGCAGGATTCGAATGAAGAACCCAACGATGCTACCAGAAGGATAAACCAGCTAGTCGAAGTTCAACAAAATAGGGGCGAAGTGAATGAAAGGTTACAAAGACATCAGTATAAAATGAAGGCCTTATTCGAACAGAAAGATAAATATAGAGAATTCCTCCCTGGCGACTTGGTCCTAAAATGGGAAGCTAGGAAAGAAGACGCTGGAAAACATGGAAAATTCGATCTGATCTGGTCTGGCCCATACACGATTTCGGCCTTGGAAGGAAAAAATTCTTGGTTATTAGAAAACCTTGATGGAGACATTCTCAATGCCCCTATAAATGGGTGACATCTTAAACACTTCATGCAATAATGTGTTTCTAAATTCTCATTGTACAAACTGGTTTGTTTTCATGCTTTTTGTAAAAA
>CBVK0100799685.1:0-10682 GCA_900067695.1 Picea abies
AGGTTTATGGAGGAATTGGGAAAGAAGCAAGAGAATAACAGGTTGTACTCTGACATCTAGAGTGTCATTCATCTTGAAAAGAACTCAACCTTCCATTATAATACTAAGCATATACAACTTAGGTACCATTTCATACAGTCTATTTTGGAATAATTTTGTAGACTTGCTAACAAAGGTAGTAACCAGGGAGAAATTGAGTCCCTTCTCATTTTCAGTTGGCCTTCAAGTATGAAGGTGAAGATGATAAATTTTCCAGGTCCAAGGTGGATCATAGTCCAGTAGTTACAACAACAATGGAGTTGTTCTAATCAATATCCAAGTGGGATATTGTTGGTTGTGGAGCCTGACTATCTTGCTAATTCATATACAAGTCAAAGAGACTACAGGATACACAATTCTTTCCCACCCTGACCTTGAGGGGGGCGGAATTTTTTATTTATGCAACTCAAATATTGCAATTTCATAGTCAATACGGACTATTCATTATAAGGTCATAGATTTGACTGTAGAAGTTATGTTAGGGTTTATTTTCCCTAGAAGACAACCCTCTTTTATGAGGAATTATATTGCAGTTATGTGTGTAGTAGAGTGAATATTGTATTCTGATATAGGAGAATGTGAGAGAAAGAAGAGGAAGTTATAGTGGGTGTGTTGCAGGTTGTATAACATCATTTTTTATGGATAATAAAAAGGAAGTACTTGGAAATTTCTCTGGTGGACGTAGCCCACACTGAGTGAACCACATATATCTTTGTCTCTATTGTATTGTGTATCTTTTGTGTTTTATTTCCACATTTATTTTGTTTTATTGCTTCACAATATTTTTTTTCTAACAAATATTATTTGATACCATATATGTTGGAGGTAAGTGATGAATAGTGTGCCAGAAGAAATTCCAAGTGATAACGACAGTAGGTCTACTGGATCAAAATTTTCCCATGGCAGGTTATACATGTGACACATTGGTGCTAAGTTGTCTCCATGTCATATGGAAAGTGTGATGAGGTGTCACGTGGATGCTACATGTCATTGGAATAGAGGGCAAAAACCCAATAACTTCAGAAGGTCATAAATTTCATTATAGAGTTCAATTTTGAGAAAAATTACCATCGTTGGAAAGCTATTGACGAAAAAAAGACGATGGGGATATAAAAGAAACGATTTGAGATAGTCGAGAAAAGTGAATATTCTAATGCCCCATCCCTTAAAAGGAAACTTAGGGGTTGGGTGTGCTATAGAGTGGTATCCGAGTAGAGTTCAAACTCTAGGCTTGAATGGTTCACCAAGACCACTTACGATTGTTTAAAAGGATTTTATGTTGTCTTGAATGAATGATTCAAAATATTTACATGAAATGATAATGGTAATTGTTGTTTCAACACGCATGACGAATTGAAAAGTTCATAGAAGTGAACGGTGCAACACAACATAGATGATATCTCACACCTTAGAGATTAAGAGTCTGATGGTCGGAGGGATAGGGAAACCCCTCTATATTTGATGGCCACTATGATAAGTCTGAAGGAATATAATAAGAGTCTTATGAGAACCCATGCAAAACAAGAAATTTTGAATGCAGGCCTATTGTAGAGTCTGTCCAAAATTCAAAAACATCTATAACAAGGCCCTAACAATGCATCAGTACAGTAGTAAAAGAGGTTAAAAACCCATTCTTATGATCAAAAGCATGGACTGGCTCACAGGGATGCATGAAGGAGTTCTTCCAAAATTAATCATTGGTGTACCAAGAAAGGTGAATCGAGTGTAGGCATTCCCATGGAGTCCTCTAGTCAAAAGACTATTTCATCAGAACAATCCAGTAGTAGCACAAAATCTAGCATTTCTAAGAAGAGAAAGAGGAAGAATTCTTAGATTTTTCTAAATGAAGGATTCAAGAAGACTAACCCACCTACCTTTGATGGTGAAACAAAGAAAGGAGAGGAATTCAAAGCATGGATATTTAGCTTGAAAAATGTACTTTTGAGTACATAATTATTCAGACAATACCAAGGAAATAATTATAGTGTTTAACCTGAATGGAGGGGCTTCCATTTGGTGGAAAGACCTCAAGGAAATCAAAAGGATAAAGGAAAGAAAATTAACCTGGAAACAATTTGAGAGATACTTTTGCAAATCTTACCTATTTGAAAAGTATTATGACGATGAAATAAAGGAATTATATGAGCTTAAGATGGGGCAACTTACCTTGGATGTGTATGAAAAACTATTTATGGAGTTATTGAGGTATGTTCCCTACCTTAAGGATGAGAAGGAGAGAATCCAATGTTTTATCAATGGGTTAACACAATCCTACCAAGATTGAATTGAGTTTGACAAACCAAAGAAGTTAGGGGACACCATTAGGAAGGACAAATGTTGTTATAATGAGTCTAAGCATAAGCATGAGTCTTCCAAGGATTGGAAAATAAAGGACAAGAGTGGATTCTAGAAGAAGGGATTAAAGTGTTTTCCTGACAAGAATTCCGAGAAAGATGCATAGTTAGGTCAGCCAAGAAGGAGTGTGTATCAACACAATTTTCCATCTCAAAGTAGGAATAAACCAACAGAGTAAGCAAGGGAAAGAACAGAGGATACCAAGAAAGGACCTTTGCAATGTTGGGGGTGTGGAGAGTCATATCTATTGAGGGATTGTATCCATAGGAAGCATGACAAAAAAAGAGTGTATAACGTGTAGGAGGAAACTACAGTCAATGATGTAGTCAAGAGTGTATCGATAATCTATGCAGCGGTAGAAAATCGACAAGCAGACCACCAAGCCTCTGTGGTGGAATTAGAAGGTATTATTACTGAATGAACGATTTCTATTTTAATTGATACATGGTCTAATGTTAGTTATGTTTCACCTCGAGTGGTTGAGGCATGTTCATTATATAGAAATAATCACACCAAAGTGTGGTTAGTTCAGTTAGCCATTGGAACAAAGAGGAAAGTGGTAGAGGTAGTTGAAGCTTTTCCAATTTGGATGGAGGGATTTCAAACACAAATGGTCCTGAACATTCTACCCCTTAGTTATTATGATGGGTTGCTGGGCATGGATTGGTCAGCCACCCATAAGAAAAAAATAATTTTTATGAGAAAATTATAGAATGTGAAGACGAAAAAAAGAAATATCAGAATCTTGCAAGGTATTCGGGAGCCAGTATCTGTGAGACAAAATCAATGTTGCAACTCAAGGAGTTTAGCATAAAAGGGTGTCTCGTGTATGATATACAAGTACTAAAATCGACATAAGATAGGGAGATGAAGGCTAAATATCACCCAATGCTATGGGAATTTAGAGATGTGTTCCCTGAGGAGGTGCCTAGATTACCTCCGAAAAGAGACCTTGATTTTTCAACCGATCTCGTGCCTAGAGCAATGCCAACATCGAGAGTTCCTTACAGGATAAGTACACCCGATTTGGTGGAACTATTAATGTTGTTGAAATAAATGATGGACAATGGTTACATCAAACAGAGTGTGTCCCCATGTGGAGCACCAACCCTGTTTCTAAATAAGAAAGATGGTACCTTGAGACTATGCATCGATTACAGGTAGTTGAACAATATGATCGTCGAGAAAACATACCCTTTTCCTAAAATAGATGATCTCTTTGATAAGCTCAGAGGGGATACAATTTTATCAAAAATATATTTGAGATCGGTATATTATCAAGTCAGAATTAAAGACAAATACATCCACAAGACAACCTTTAGGACAAGGTATGGAAACTATGAGTTTGTTTTGGTGTCATTTAGACTTACAAATGCACCATATACATTCATGTGTTTGATGAATATTGTGCTTAGAAATTATTTAGACAAGTTTGTATTAGTGTTTGTGGATGAAATTTTTGTGTATTCCAAGAATCGAGAGGAGCATGAAGAACACCTCAGAATGGTGTTACATGTGTTAAGAGAGCATCAATTGTATGCCAAATTCAACAAGTGTGATTTCTTTAAAAAGGAAATCCAGTATCTAGGCTATGTAATCTCAGTTGAAGGAGTCGTAGTAGACCTTGCAAAGATCAAGGAAATCATGGATTGGCCTGCCCCTAGAAATGTGACAGAAGTGATATCCTTCATGGGATTGGAAGGATATTATAATAGGTTCATAAAGGGATTCTCCAAGATAAGAAATCCTATTTATTCATTTCAAAGGAATGAAAATAGGTTTGTGTGGTCACTAGAGTGTGAATATATTTTCCATAAATTGAAGCAATTCTTGACCAACACCAATGTTTTAAAGATTGCGGATCTAGAAAAAAGACTTCTTGGTTTTCAAAGATGCTTGCAAAGAAGGAATCGATGGAGTTCTCATGCAAGAAGGACAAGTGGTTTGTTATGAATCATAAAATATGAACAAACATGAGCCGAAGTATGTTACCCACGACCTAGAACTTGTAACAATTCTACATGCATTGAAAATGTGGAGACATTACCTGCTCGGGAGGATATTTATCCTCATGACTGATCATTGTGGTATGAAGTATTTGTTTGACCAATCAAGGTTGAATTCTATACAGATCCGGTGGATGACACTAATCAATGAGTTTGAATTTGAAATCAAACATATAAAAAGAAAAGAGAACAAAGTAGTTGACGTGCTTAGTCGAAGCGTTCAGACAATACACTTAGCATCAACAAGTGTAGGAGATTTTGACATTTAGTAGAGGATTAAGACCCTCTTTCCAGAAGACGATTTATTCAAACAAGTAAAGGAAACGCAGCAACAATAGCCTAAGGAAAATAGGTACAAAGGATATAAGCTAAGGGATGTTAATCTGTTAATGAACAATAAGAGGCTATATGTGCCTAATCCAATAGATTTGAAGCAATTGATTATGGTTGAGTTCCAAAAGCGGCCATATGTAGGTCACCCTGGTTACCAGAAAATGGTGACAGTATAAGTTAGGAAACAATATTATTGGCCTGGAATGAAGCAAGACATTTCTCATTACATTGCGAAATGTTTAGAATGCCAACCGGTGAAGGTCAAGCATCGACACCCTGCGAGATTATTTCAACCCATACAAATACCATAATGGAAATAGGAAGTGATTTCCATGGATTTTATCACAGGGTTACCAAAGACAGTCAAACAACATGATGTAATCATGGTTGTAGTGGATAAGTTGAGCAAGGAAGCTCATTAATCCCATAAAGTCTACTTTTAAAGCCATAGACATTGCTAATGTTTTTATGAAAGAGATATTTAGGTTGCATGGTTTTCCTAAAACCACAATCTCAGACAGAGATGCTAATTTCACCTCAAGTTTCTACAAAAGCTTATATGCAGGTTTAGAAATGCAATTGAAGTTTATCACAGCCTACCATCCTCAAAAAGATGATTAGATTGAAAGGGTGAACATAGTGTTAGAAGATATGATATGAATGCATGTTATGCATCGGCCCAAGCATTGGGAAGAATACCTACCTTTGGTATAATTCACATACAACAATGGTTATCAAGCATCAATGAAGATGAGCTTGTTCGAGGCTTTGTATGGTAGGAAGTGTAGAGTTACAATTAGTTGGGACAATCCAATGGACAAAATTACACTTGGACATGCATTATTGAAGGAAATGGAGACCAGATGTATCTTTGGGTGAAACCTAAGAGAAGCTCCCTGAAAATGGGGATGTGTGCTAAGTTAGCTCCCTGATATTGTGGACCATTTGAAATCCTAGAGAGAATAGGACTAATAGCATACATACTTGCTTTACCACCTACTATTAGAGAACATAATGTATTCCATGTGTCTTTGTTAAATAAATATGTACATGATTCTAATCATGTTATTGATTGGAATGTAATACAGGTGGAACCAGAGGGAGAATTCCATCTAGAACCTCAGTGCATACTGGACAGGAAAGAAACAATGCTCCGGAACTGAGCCATCGTGCAGGTCAAGGTACAATGGAAGCACTTTGGAGCAGATGAAGCTATATGGGAGTTGGAAGATGCCATGAGATTGAAATAGACATTTCTGTTTAATGTATAATGGTATATACATGGTGTTTTAAACACCGAGGATGATTTTTATTTAAGGGGGAGGGGAATGTACCACCTTGTTTTCTCCCAAGATTATAATTATGCACAAACTTCATATGTTAACATTATGAGGCATGCAATTGTGTTTTGATTTAACATAAACACCAAATTGATGACTGAGAAGGAACAACATTGATAAGTACTAGTCATGATATGCTAGAGGAAATTGATGAGGCATACAGATTGATGGAATGGTTGAGTGAAGTGGATATGAGATGCATCAGTGAAGAAAACATGGAGCTTGCACAACAAGCTAATATATGCTTGCAAACATAATAACTTCACCTACTAACGTACCGAACTGAGGAGGAGACCACATAACCATTAAGATAAGGTCACAGAGGTGGTTGAGTAGATAATGACTATCACAATTGGTCCATATAGAGAGATAATTGTTGGTTGAACAACTGCTAGGGGAATATACCACATAACCTCCCCTTCAGATTATGAATGGAAGACTGTAGGTTACGTCTACATGACATTTCATAGATATCGAGGGGATGGAGAAGAATACTAAAGGAGGATCACACACAAAGAGTGTAATTAGATAAGAGGAGAGGCCCCAAAAAAAGATTACACCCAGAGATATAAGAATATCATAAAGAATAATCATATATGATCAAGAGAGAGAGTATAGGTGTGAAGGTGTTGATTGTGAAGGAAAAGAATAAAGTTCTA
This sequence comes from Picea abies, assembly GCA_900067695.1. Taxonomy (NCBI): domain Eukaryota; kingdom Viridiplantae; phylum Streptophyta; class Pinopsida; order Pinales; family Pinaceae; genus Picea; species Picea abies. The sequence continues at coordinate 6,733 of CBVK0100799685.1, forward strand.
GAGGAAACTAGGAAGCTTTTCTATTTTATTGATGATCACCCTAAATAGAGAAGACCCATATTCCTGAAATAGAACAATAGTGGGTTGAAACTTGGTGCTTACTAGATATAAATCGACACTGGTAAGGGGAGGTCACCAAGGGGTTGTTGAGCAGAGAAGGGAATCCCTTGTGCAAAGTAAATCTAGTTGAGAAACCACCCGATAAACTTGTAGAGACCTGAAGCTCAGTGGGAGGTGGAAAATAGTGTTGTGTCAGAGGAGGAAGGAGAGTAACCTTCCTAGATCATCGTAGAATCAGAACCCTATTGATTCAATTTCCTTGGTGGTATCATGGCTAGGCACAAGGGTGGCGTGTTGTAGGAAGTGACTCAACAACAAGGCCTAAGGTTGGGAGGAAAGGTGTCCTCTCTCATTCAGTTGGATTGGAATATTTATTACCAGATAAGTGATTTACTGAAACTGACTGTGAATGATATATTTGAATTCTTATGAATAGAATATTACTCGAAATACTTTATATTTTACCTATGTGGAGAGATTGAAAATCATGTGAGGTTTTAACCTTGATTTTCACCATTTGCAATGGCCATAGATTTTATTTCGAGTCTTCGAATGTTAGGATCGAAGTCTTGCAGAACTCGAAAAACAACTAAGTCCTTGAAACATATAGTTATGACTCCTTAAAACCCTGTGTTAGTTAGCAGAAAACAATAGTCTATAGTTATGACTCCTTAAAACCCTGTGTTAGTTAGCAGAAAACAATAGTCATCGATCTGAAGAGATCGAGACCGTTAATTGGTGGGATGTTCGGAGTGAAAGTGATAGAGAGAAACCTTAGGAGCGATGGGAAAGGTCTTGAAAAAGAGACTCCAAAACAAACCTTTTAGAGTGGGGTTTCGAAAGGAAATCTCATGTTCTGTGAGAATAAAATCAAACAAGAGACTCTGAAGTTGATTGTGTGTGGGACATATATTCATAAAATTGCGAGATAAATCCTCAGCCCTTGATAATTGTGGGTCCCATTTAGCAGATCGAGGGGGAGAGCTAGCTAGTTGTTGACTAGAAGCGTCAATGTCATGAAGACGTGTATCAATAGTTTATTAGTTGACTGGATTGAGTGCAAGTCTAGTTGGCTTAGAGTTAACTATTTTTCGGAGTATGACTCTGAAGGATTCAGAGTACTCCTATGAGTCATTGAAGTGTGATTCTAATGGAGGGAAGATATCTATCATATATTTATGAATGAGGGAGATTCGATGAAAGTCGTCAATCTGTCGTAGGTTTCGCCTTAGCTAAGAGGTGAAGTGTTAAAGTTGTGGAGGAAATGGCTTGCCTATAAGGTATCCTAGGTATCCTTAGAGCGATGAATGTTATCCCTTGAATGATTGACGAGTTGAGTGGGGTCTAGTTGGATGGGTGAACCTTAAAACTAGATGGATATCAACTGTCGATCGAGAAACCATGTGGCGTGCTTCTACACCGTCCATTGAAGAGACAAAATATTCCTTGATACCATGCATTCAGAGCAGTGAAATTTCATGAACCTTTTGAACATTGAACATATGGTATCGAAAGGGAATATTCTTTGATACCATATCCATCGGAGGTAAGTGATGAGTGCGCTAGAAGAAGGTCTGAGTGATAACGATGGTAGGTTTGTGTGGATCAAAATTTCCCCATGGAAAGTTAGATAGGCGCCACATCGATGCTATGTTTTCACCATGCTAAATGGAAAGCGTGACGATGTGTCATGTGGATGCTACATGTTAGTGGAATAGAGGTAAAAAGCCCAAGAACTTCAGAAGGTCATAACTTTTGTTCTAGATTTCAGTTTTGAGTGAAATTACCATCATTGGAAATCTCTTGGCGAGAAGAAGATGATGGGATTGTGAAAGAAAGGATCTGAGATAGTCGAGAAAAGAGAAAATTCTAATGCCCCATCCCTTAAAAGGACACTTAGGGGTTGTGTGTGCTACAAATATAGATATTGTTCATCGAATCTTATTGAAATGTAATATATTTGATATAAAGATTAATCTATGTAGTCTCATAATTCACATCCTAGATCGTTGTGCTTAGAATTTGATTCCAAATGATTCGAGTTGGTTGGTGAGATGTCTCTTTAATGTGATTTGTTTTCTTTTTTATTAACATATAAATGAAATATTTTGAAATAATTTTGAATTTTAAATTCTTATGATTAAAAAAAAACTAAATAAAATGATAGAATTTTATGGGGTGATCTTATCATGGCATTATTTATAGTATCGACGAAAAAACTAGTTGTAACATCATTATGATTTGTTAAAAGGTTAAAATTTATTCATATGAAAATATAGTGATACTAGTATCATTATTTTTTTATTATAATTATAAAATATGACATTAAAAAAATGGCAATATTGTAATAACACATTTTCAAAAATATGACAAGTTTTAACCTAAAAAAATGTGATTATGGTAGCATCATATTTTGGGGTTTATTTTATGTTTTTTTCAAATCAAAATTATATTTGTTTGTAAATCGAGACTTGTCGTTTTGAGGTAATAGTTCTTATTTTGAAGTTTTATGGATTTGTTGCATGATGTCATGAGTAACTTGTGTATATTGCATCTTGCATGCCAAGCTGTGAGTCATTAAAAAAATAATAGCATGATATTGTTTGTGTGTCTTTATGGTTATAAAAGTATTAAATGAATGATAAATATAATCTTTTCTCATGTGTGATGGATTTAGTTTCACGTTGTAGTGCCCTTACTTTCTATGAGCATTACACAAGAGGCTCAACTAACAAAAACATTTCCTATAATGCTGACATGTGTAGTAAAATTTTTGTGTGCAATGACATGTTCACACCATTATGGTTTTGTTCTTGGCCAAATATCTAGTTACATATTTGAGTAGAAATTGTATTTTAACAATCACATAAAGTCTTTTAAATTTAATAACCACATATCAAAATCATTTCAATTTAATTTCAAACTTAAAAATTGTCACACCTAACCCCCTAAGTACTCTTTGTAAGGGATGTGGCATAAATTTTCCACTTTCCTACAACTCCTTGAATTCCTAGAATGAGGACACCATTGCCTTGTTCTCACCGAGATCTTTCCAACGACTATAACCTTGTCCAAAATCGAGCTCTGGTTTGAAAGGTATGGCTTTCCGAAGTTTGCGTGGTGTCATTGGCCAATGAACACCCCCTTTGCCATGTGGCATTCATGTGGATTTACTTCCCTCTCATACCATCCGACATGGCACTATCGTGACCCATGTCATCATTCTCTGGCAATGGCATGGTCGTGAAAGGAGGGGTTACAGGGAATATTTCCCCAGGTATTTGTGGATATCAGGCTTCCTTGGAGACCCAAAGTCTTGAATTCTCTTTCCACTCTAGAATATATAGTGGAGCTCTATCCACCCTTATATATGATGGTCGATATTTATCCCCACTTAACACATGGTTTTGACTTGACAAGGGAGGGGTCGCACACCTAACTTGTGACCAATCCTACAATGCCATGTGGAACTATCCAGGCATGCCACATCACCATGGAGTACACGGGCCCATCCAATCGGAGCTGGAAACTACAATAAGGGAACTTCCATGCTTCACCGTTTAACACACCCTCCTATATCCTCGAATCTCTTGGATCCCCAAAGTCCCAAAGTTTCAAAGTTCCAAAATTCCGAAGAGGGTCCCATGCGCGTACTTATGAAAATAGCTTAAGGCTAATCACAAGATTTCTTTAATCCTATTAATTAAGTAATATTCGGCCTTCGAGCCATAGCCTAGGTTATGCTCTAATTCAAACTGTAAAAGTGTTGAACCTACATAGAATAAATCTAGATAAACAATAATACATACATTTGCAGAGAGAATTGGAGAAAGAAAAAGAAGGAGAGAAAGAATGAAAGAATTCTCATTAATTGTTGTGAATAATGAATA